>CM074989.1:1500465-1526514 GCA_037576825.1 Pangasius krempfi | reverse complement strand
GTGTATATATTCTCACCCTTGGGTCTGTACTGGTGTATAATGGTTTATTTTGTGTGTATATTCTCACCCTTGGGTCTGTACTGGTGTATATGGGTTTATTGTGGTGTGTATATTCTCACCCTTGGGTCTGTACTGGTGTATAATGGTTTATTGTGGTGTATATAGTCTCACCTTCAGGTCTATACTGGTGTATAATGTTCTGTACTGGTGTATAATGGCCTATATTGGTGTATAATGGTTTACTGTGGCATATAAGGTCTAATTCTTGGGTCTGTATTTGGTGATGACTGCATGAAATGTAAAGTGTAAACTTTGTACATACACTGTGTGTGTAAATTTAATTTCCTGCCATCAGGTTTTAACAGAGCTCTTTATATACATTATATACAATATTTATTTATTTATTTAAGTATTTATTTATTCCTTTTGTGGGTAATTTAATGAAATCCAACCATATCACATTTACTTCACATTTACATTTTTATTGAACAAAATAAAATCAAGTGGAATAGATTAAAAACTATTTTTTTTTTAAGAACAGAAAAAAAGAAACTAAAAAAAAAGACAGTTTAGATGTAATGTTGAAATTACAATTTTATGTACATACATTAAATACATACTTCTGGATGAAGTCTAGTGTGGATGGAAGTGGTTTATTTTTATTAATCTTTTTTAATTAAAAAAACAAAATACTCTACAACGGTGTGGGTTGATTATACAAGAATGAGAGACGTGTGCTGCGATGAGGGAGTGAAAAGAGAGAGATGGAGAGCGTAAAGAGATGAGAGAGGCGTCAGAGGGAGGGATGAGCAGTAGGGCAGATGTGTGTGTGTCTGTGTGTGTGTGTGTGTGTGTGTGTGTGTGTGTGTGTGTGTGTGTGATGGATTGCTCGGCCAGGCAAGGCCGTGGATAAGAGTGCAAACAAACTGGGTAATAAATGAAGGGGCCCGAGCGGGCCGTGATGCATGCTGCCGCGAGCCGCCGGCAATTTGTAACACAGAAACGAGTGAGATGACAGACGAATGAAGAGACAACGTACAAGGAGAAGGAGGAGTGTGTGTGTGTGTGTGTGTGTGTGTGTGTGTGTGTGTGTGCGTCCACGTCCACTCACCAGGGGGCTAATCAGGCCTGCGTGGGCCGCTAATTCAGCCCATAATGAGCAGAGTGGAGACTCACTGTCCCACCACAAAGCACAGGTACGAGTGAGAGAGGAGTGTGTAGTCAGCATGTAAAAGTTTTTGTGTGTGTGTGTGTGTGTGTGTGTGTGTGTGTGTGTGTGTGTGTGAGCATGCACGCACTGGGAGCGACGGGACGCACAGCTCTTATCACTAGGATGAAAGTTGCTACATGCAAAAGTCTTGGGAATTTAACTGATGCTGTCTTTCACAAAAAAGTGTGGAACATTAGCATAAACACAGCACCGGCGAATGCTAAAAATGGCACTTAGCCGTTGCTAACGTGGCTAAAGGCGTGAACTGAGGGACCGAGTGAAGCGCACGTCGCATGTCAGACGCTTACGCAAGGACAGCCATGGCGCTAATTTATTACCCCGATGACCCAGGAGATCAGGAGAAGCGCTCTTGTTTTTAGCGAGTACTTTCAGACACATTAGCGAGCCTGTTCACACTCCTGCTGAAGATGCTGCGACACTGTCACTTCAGACGTTTACACTCCGCTTGATGATGACGCTAAAGCTGACATCTCATGCTAGCAGAGTTTGAGTGAAAGATAAATTTATGCTAATACTGATGTCCTGTGCTAGCTGACAGAACAACTAGATGATGCCAACACTGATGCTAATAGGCTTTGAGGGAAAGATAAGAGGATGCTAACACTGATATTTTATGCTAGCTATGTATGCCAGCTAACTGAATGATGATTAATATTGACACTTACGCTAACAGGCTTTGAGTGGTGAGATAACGTAAGTGAGGATAAGATGATGCTAACAAATATTGTATACTAGCTGGCTGACTATGATGCCAACACTGTCACTCATACTAACAGCGTTTGGGTGAAAGATAAAATAATGCTAACAATGATATTGTACACTAGCTGACAGAAAAACTAGGTGATGCAAACACTGATATCTTATGCTAGCTGAGTATGCGAGCTGCCTGAATGACTTGACAATAACAAAACTAACACTTATGCTAGCAGCCTAGGAAGCTAATATGTATACCGTATGCCAACTGACAGAACGGCTACATGATGCCAACAATGATATCTTATGCTAGCTTAAAGATTAGCTCATGCTAACACTGATATTGTATGCTAGCTGAGTGGGCCAGTTTCCTGAATGACTAGATGTCATTAACATTAAAACTTATGCTAGCTTCCTGAATGATTAGTAACGCTAATGCTGACGTCTTATATTTGAGTGAAAGATAAAATGATGCTAACACAAACTTCCTATGCTAGCAGCTTTGGGATGAGAGATAATATAATGCTAACACAGATATTCTATGCTAACTGACTAAACAACAGGATGATGCTAATGCTGACTAAGCTTTTAAGTGAACAACTTAAGGTTATGTGAACAACTAGATTTTGCTAGCAGTGTCACTTACGCTAGCAGGATTTGAATGAATGAATAGAGTTTGCTAAACTCTTTCCGACGTGCGATTAGCATGATTCCTAGCAAACGTATTAGCTTAGCATCTTCTTAGCATCCTGACAGAAGTGTGCAGTTCCTCTCACAGCTTCTGGTGGCAAAAGAACAGATGATTCATGGAGGGAAGAGTTCGAGTCACACACACTGTTAGCTCATTCACGTCAGCGTAAATCCAAACCCTCGTCTCGGTCAAGGCCATTTTATAGCGAGCTTCTCTTTCAATCTCGTCCTGCTCGCTGTTAGCGCTGTCAGATAGCCATGAAGAAGAGCGGCCCGTTTCTCACTTAGCGCATCTATCAAATAAAATTCTCCAAACTGCCCGGGTCCGACTTAAAAAACACACAATCGCAACCACTTACACGGTGCTTTATTATATTAAACATCACATTTTTATGGAATTAAACGTCCTGATTTACAGCCTGAGTCCTGATTGTGTTTCCTGCTCGTTATTAAACGGTTCTTCAGGCGCTAACGCGACGCTGCTGTAAATAACACACAGCCCCACTGCTTAAGTGGATAATTACATTAATGAGGTTATGCGTTATAACGTTCTGCACTCGGGTTCCGCTTCATTAAGTACGCACCTTTCTAGTACCTAATAAATTAGTGGCTCGGCGTTTATTTATTTATTTATTTATTTATTTATTTATTTACAAGCGCTGTTCATGTAAACATGGAGAGTAAGGTTTATAGCTTATATTATAAAAAAAAATATTTGCAAGCAAGTAAATTTTAAGATTTAATGTTCAATGTTATTGAATTCTATCTATCTATCTATCTATCTATCTATCTATCTATCTATCTATCTATCTATCTATCTACCTTCTTCTGTCCATCTGTCTGTCCTTCTGCCAGTCTGTCTGTCCACTGTTTATCTGTCCATCTGTCTTTCCTCCAATTCATGTGTTGTCTGTTTGTTTGTCTGTCCATCCATTCTTCCATCCATCCATCCATCCATCCATCCATCCATCCGTCTACCAGTCCAGCTATCTACTGTCTGTCCTTCCACCACTCTGTCTAGCCTCATTCTGTCTATCTGTCTGCCAGTCTAAGTCTGTTTACTGTCTGTCCTTCTGCCAGGTTCTTCATCCTTCCATCCTTCTGGAAGTACATCAATCCCTCCATCAGTTCTTCTATCCATACATCAGTCCTTTCACCAATCCATCTATCTACTGTCTGTGTCAGTCCACCTGTCCTTCTGTCATCTATCTATCTATCTATCTATCTATCTATCTATCTAAACACTACCTATATATGAGCATGCTCTTAGTAATAAGGTTCCTCAAAGGTTCTTTTAGGGTTCACTGGATACTTAAGGGTTCTTAGCATCAATAAGTAGGGTTCTACGTACAGTAGTACCTTTAAGGGTTCCTCTTAGAAGAACAACTAGAAGCTGTAAGGGTTTTAATTCTCTACGAGCACACATGATCACAATGATGATAACTGCAGCGTTTTTTTTCTTCTTTTCAGGTTAATTACAGAGGTGTAGCTCTTCACCTGTGGAGACTCGGAGACACACGTGGCGCTCAAGCCACCCAGATGACGGACCGCTTGTTTCGGCTTGGCATGATGTCACTTCCTGCAGCCCCGAGGGAAAGGGAGGAAAGACAAATTAGGTCCTGCACCTGCAGCGGCGTAATTAATGCCGTCGCCGGCATCCAAAAATAAATCAGCACCTCAACAAGACTTTTCTGTCTAGGGTCAAAATCTCTGGCTTTTGTCTCAGAATTAATCACGCTGCTACTGAGGAACGTTCGAGGAGGAACGTCGGGGAAAAATGGCTGCTCGTGTGTTTCTCCATCCGCCAGTAAAAATAAACAACAAACAGCAGCGTCAGAATGTGGAGCAGGATATAATTAGCTATTCCACCCCCGCGAGCGGACGGAAAAAAACTGCAATAACAAAGCAAATTGATTAATAGGCAAACCTTTAGCATTCATTTGTCACGCTGGGGTGTGTGTGTGTCTGTGTGTGTGTGTGTGTGTGTTTGTGAAAGGTTAGGGGTCACCCTCAGGATGGGCTCGTAGGTGTACGTGTGTGTGTGTGTGTGTGTGTGTGTGTGTGTGTGGATCAGAAACACAATTTCTTTTTATGTATATTCATTTATTTCTACATAACAGTTCTGCTCATTCCACACGTTTGCATTTTTTCTCATTTTTTCTTTTTTTTCTGATGAAATCTGATGATAAAATCGTGTTTATTTAGGTTTTGAAAACCTCGACGCCCATTTTTATATAAACTCCATACGGCTCGGGAGGAAGATGCAGGAAAAACTAATCCATCAAAGACACTGGTGAAAAATAACCAAGCTAACCGACTTCGTATCTTCAAATGTCACCGCTTTCGGAGGTGTGTGTGTATGTGTGTGTGTGTGTGTGTGTTTCTATTTTCGTTCGGCACAACACGGCCAAATTATCATACACTGATCCTATTGCTGCATATTGAAATCGCGATATTGCGATGGTCAGAAATCGGCCCCGCGTTGTTGATTTGAGTTTATTGGGTTGTATGAATGACATGATTCATCACTGACACACACACACACACACACACACACACACACACACACACACACACACACACACACAGTCCACTCATTTGGCATTACAGGACACAATAAAGCACTCAAGCTTTTTTACATTTAAGGCAGTAAGACCAATATCATGATAATGATATATGATAATGATATATTGTGCAGCTCGAATGGACACGACTTCAAAATCAAAATTTCGCATCGAATAAATCATTTCTTTTTTAAACAGTAAAAAAACATTATTATCAGAAAATACCAGCTATCTAATTAACTGAGGTTATGAGGAATAATATGTTGATATATAACACACACACACACACACACACACACACACACACACATATTTGTTTATTTGAATTTAAAGTAAATCGATTAGTATTGAGTATTATATTGACACATTACTCAGTTGATGTGTATTACTAAAAAAAATGACCCGCATTAAAGATCAAACTTAAAAATAAAAAATAAATAAAATTAAAAGTCACAGAAGAAATTTGGAAATGTATTTATTGTTTTTTTTTTTTTTTTTAATTTTATGGAACTTATTGTAACCTTTAAAGGTCAGAAAAATGACACGAAAAAAAGTGACAGTGACAAACAAACAAAAATAAAATAAATAAATAAAATAAATAAATAAATAAAAAAATTAAAATTTAAATTAAATGACAATAAAATAAATAAAAAAGATTTATTTGTTTGCTTTTGCAGCCATCAGTGTAAAAAAAGTGATCTTTAAAATTTCTTTCGTAAAATAATAAACATAATATATTAATTATTATTTATATTATATTACATTATATTAATATGATCAAAATAATTGTAAAATATTAAAATAAATACTCAAATAAATGAATACCGTTAAAATGCTCAAATTCTTCCACATTCATTGTTTTACTGCTTTGTGTTTTGTTCCTCGCTGCACTAATTTTTTGTAGTTAAATTTTTTTAAAATTTTTTTTGCAGACAAAAAGGCAAAAATCCTGGCTAATAAACACAGAAGAATGTTCTTTTATCTCATTAACCTCTCATATATGTTAGCGTTTTATTATTTACTGTGCTGTTGTTTTACCGTGTTGTGACTCTAATGTTCTGTAAAAGTGAAAGTTGTGTGTAACATTTGTTAAAAAAAAGCGGCAGCGGTTCGTGACCGTCGATTTTGTTGATGCAGGACGACATTATGAACGACATAGCCTCAAACAAGATGAAGTCGAGAGCCTATCACACTATAATTGCTAGAGTTCAGATGTTATCTAGTGAGTTTTTAACGTAACTCTTAATTTATGGCAGTTGCACAGACTAGCAGCTCGTTTTGAATGATTTTAGACGTACATTTGTTCAGCTGTGTTCAAGGTAATATCATTAACCAGGGTTGCCAGGTCGCAGCAACATTCCTCATCTCAACTGCATCTGAGAAAACACCTGAAACTAGGCCAGAACGATTCAGGAATTGGAAAAGAGAGAGATTTTCTTTTCGTTTTTCATCCTGTGCGTGAGAAAGCAAGTTCTTTCACAACTATTTATGATATACGGACACGATCCACCCCATAATCCCTCTTTCCCGCTTCCAACCTTTGCAATATATCTTACAATTGAAACGGTTCGGTACATCATAGATACACTGTCTGCACTTACACTTTGCAGAAATTTGTTACATTTAATTCAGATGATTTGGAATAAAAGAAGATATCGGAAGCCACAGAGGATTTTAAACTAACCCAATCTGGCAACCCCGTCATTAAACGGTCCTGTCCGCTGCTTCTCCTCTACTGAAAAGCGAGCATGGGGCAGCGTGATTCCCACCCCAGTGGACATCTATTAGCTCTTGTTGCAGTTCCCATTTTTGACCACTAGGTGCAATAATAACTTTATGGCTCTAAATGTAGAAGTGATCGCGCTGATCTAGAAAAATGAGTGACTCAGTGGCGCATTGACTTTACATCTGTTAATTGGTGATAAACTGCTGGTGACTCAAAACGTGTAATTAGTATTTCAACATGATTTAAAATAGCTGTGAATATTTGTTCTGCTAACATTCTGACATAGTAGTGGAATATACATGCTGTCAGAGATGCTGAGAATAAACCTAACAGTAATATAAATAAAATAGTTTCGTATTTTTAAAATTGGCTTCCTGATGTTCTCTTTGTGATCTTTAGGATCTGCAATGTTGATTTTTTTTTCTTTAGGATTTACAACATATATTTTAAAAAGCTAAGAACGTTTATAGTTATGAACATCCTGGTCCTTGCTGGGTTTTCCAAAAAAATGGACACAAACTAGTTTTATTCAGGTTGCAATTTGCATTTCCTTTTTTCTATTCACAACTGAGTCAGAAGCCGCGCATCAGTTCGTACGCTCCTCTGTGATGGAGCGTCATCTTCACTGCTTTCAGCCAATCAGAACACTCTGTTTTGGGCATTTGGAAATAAAAAATGCAGACTTCTAGACAGAACTGTAAGCAGCTGAAAAATACGCAATTGAAGCAATCAGAGCTTTGGTTCTGTTAAATACCGGTTCTTCGGATCTTAAACGATGAAACTCGTTCATTATTTATTTTCGCTTTTTGACGTGTGTAGGCGGACATGGACGCCTGCGCACGAGCCACTGCCCGGGTTTGCTTGCTCGATTAGTCCGTCTCTGTTTTCCAGGCCAGACAATTAGGGAGTCATTTATTTCCACATTGCAGCGTGATGAGCCTCACACACACACACACACACACACACACACACACACACACACACACACACACACATCTCTTCAGAGCCTCACACACGTCGCTCTTTTTCAGATGCGTATTTGCATAATGGGATCGAATGGGTTTGAAAATGTGGCCCCGTGGGGCTAAACGCAGATTGAGACGGGAGGCGAGTCTGTTTTGAGGAAAATTAATGGTGCATTTTGGTGTTTTATAATGTTATTTAATGATGCAATTCGTCTAATAAAAAAGAGGAGCATTTTGGAAACATTTTAATTTTTTTTTAGTTTTGCTTTTCCGTATGAGGAAGCCCAGTGGGTCAGTGTAAATATTTCCTCTTGCAGCTTTCTGCGCTGCAGGCCGTTTTTTGCTGTGATAGATGATTTCTCGTTAGTGTATTGTGTGTAGCGCTGCTCGATCCAAATTGCTCGATTTTCAAAGAGCGTGTGTGTGTGTGTATGTGTGTGTGTGTGTGAATTGTGTGTTAAAGTATTAAGTGTTAAACCTACAATAGATCAGTGAATGAGTGTGGTACTGGTGACTGGAAGGTCTTTACACCACAGTGCTGTTGAATTCTGGATTCTGATTGGTCAGAAAGTGGAGATTAATTTTCTATAATCGCAGCTCTGACATTATACACGTTTACCTTCTCATACGTTATTGTTTCTATAGTAACAGCTCATTCACAGGGACTTGTTCCTCGGACGCTCACTTTTCTGTGAGGTTTTCTGTAAGGAGAAACGTGTTTGTGTAACGTGTATGGAAGGAGTCTCCAGTGTCAGCGCTTTGTAACAGTCAGAGGTGAAGCTGTAACTTTACGTTTTCCGACGTCTTCAGGACAGACGAGTTTACGCTTCTTTTTGCGGTTTCTCAGTAACATGCGTAACAATCTGTGTGTGTGTGTGTGTGTTTTTTTTTTAGAAAGGTACGACGGCTGATTGCTGTGGTATAAGAGAGAATAAAATGCTTCAGGATGTGCTGTTACAGGAAAATAATCAACTCCATGTCATGTTTTATTTCTCTCGTCTCTTCCTCCTCCATCTTTTACATAAAGCTGTGTGTTTACGTCTCTTCACCTTCTTCCTGTACGGAAAGTATCTGTTTTCTCATCTGTAGTGTAATCCAGCACTTATTTAAGTGCTGCACACACACACACACACACACACACACACACACACACACACACACACACTTTCCCCCTGCTGACCTTGACTCACACGAGTTTTGCTTGTTTCACACTTTTACCTGCACATACGAGGTGTTTTTTTTTAACATTAGTATCAGTGGATTAACAAAGAAATAATGAAAAGAGAGAAGAAAAATAAGCAGGAAAACACTGATGCTGCTATTCTAAAAAGACTTTTACCTCCGTCAGACGGCAAGCCAGGTCTCATGGGTTTTAATATTATATTTAAACTAAAAAAATGTACAGCGGAGTGCAAAAGTTTGTGCCCCCCTCTTGTCTTTGGGTGAGTGTTTTCCTGTTAAATCTCTGTTACAACATACAGCATAAATATTACAGTTGAATGTGCAGTTCTGTTTTCACAAGCAAACTCAAACACGTGCAGTTATTTAGTTTAGTTGCTTAATGCGTCTAATGACGTAAACACGACTGATGACTGATTTATATCTTATCAAAGCCGTGACTTGAGCTCTCGAGCCGTTTTGCATTGAGCGGTCGACTTAAAAGTCAATGAGAATCAGGAAAACAGCTCTCACACACCCTAAACCATAAAATATAAACCTTTTTACACAGCTGGAGACGGAAACACAAAGAAATCAATGAAAAAGTCATGCAGGAATGGAAAATAAAACAGCTCAAGCTTTGAGGATAATGTGTCTAACAAGTAACAGGAGTCTGTTTCACCAAATATTTCCATAAATGTCTGTCTGATTTGGTGTATTATGAAATCCATTGTACTCAGAAAGTCAAATTTGCCCGAGTTCCTGAACATGTTCTACACACTTTCCAGTGATTTGATCATAAAAAAAAACATGGACGCCAAGAAAAAGCTCATATATATATATATAGTCATATATGGCTAGTCTCTGAAATTGATACACATATAAAGAAGACTTATTTCTTTGAGAAAATTATTTGACACAGGGGCTGAAATCAATGGAATTACGTTACAAATCTAAAATTATAAAGCTGTTAAAACTACTTTTCACAACACCAAAGCTACATATCAACACCAAAGCTACATGTCAACACCAAAGCTACATATCAACACCAAAGCTACATATCAAGTACAATAAAGATTATCAAGTAGAAAATGATGCAAAATGGAAAATGGTGTTCACCATTGACTATGTGTGTGTGTGTGTATTTGTGTGTGTGTATTTGTGTGTGTTGCAATGTTGTTGTGACATCAGGTGTGTTTATATCGGAGAACTCCTGACGGGTATGCGGCTGGGAATTCCGACTTGAACGACTGATCCATTGCACTCTTCCGTGTTGGAGAGCAAGTTTTTCCGGGTTCTAAGTACAATGATTACAGCATTAGTAGGACTTACTGTCATTTATAAACATGAACTAAACTTCACAGTATAGTTGAATGCTGGAAAGTTAAGGAGGAAGCCATCTTGGAAAATCTGAATTTTTGTTTCAGATAAATTTGGCATCATTTCAACCTTAGGCTCCGTCTCCTAAAGTTTAAATCTGGGATAGAGGCAAACTATAAGAATAAGATAAGAATAAGATAAGATATGATACAGTGAAGGGTATTAAGTATGTGAACAGTTTTGTTTTTGTTATTTAATATACTTCCTGTGCATACAGTATGTCCACTTCACACACGTCATATCTTTAGACTTTTTACTTTTAAACAAGAACAACAGAGTATATATTCATAAGCATAAAAAAAGATAGTGAAATTTGTAGGGAAATAGTATTCGGACACTGTGTGTAAAATATATATGTGCATAAAAATAAATCAAGAGAAGTCAGCAGTCAAGAAAATAAAAGAGTTGCAGGACGACCTGAAAGCAGCAGGAGCAACAGTTACACAGAGAACAATAAGCAATGAACTGCAGCTCGATCATCTCTGATCCGACATCAATTTTAATTTCAGCACTTTTTAATAGTGGACACTGTCACAAAGCAGCTTTACAGAAATAAACAGATTCAAATTAAATTAAACTAAAATAAATTGTATATATGTGAATTCATCCCTAATGAGCGAGCCGGAGGTGACGGTGGTGAGGAAAAACTCCCTGAGACGAAATGAGGAAGAAACCTTGAGAGGAACCGGACTCAAAAGGGAACCCGTCCTCATCCTCAGCGCAGTGCGATTATAAATAAATCTCTTCTATTATTGTGTACTACGTGGACAAATAGTGCAGTTGTGCAACCAGTAAATTCATCACAGCTTTCATAAGAAGTTCGGTTTGTTAAACCTGTCCACTGTCCACTGATGAGATACATCTCATGCTAAACTCCTCTGCTAAAAGAGAAACACGGAGATGTGTGTCTAAAAGCATTGAGACGAATCAGCACTCTTTGAACGATATACTCTGGTCAGATGAAACATGGAAAACAAAAAATGGACAAACTCAAATTCAGTGAGTGATGCTTGGAGAAAGAAGGGTTGAACACTATACCTGCATTGAAGCACGGGGGTGGGAGCACCATGAGATACAGAGCAGTACCAGTATCTAAACATACATGGCCAATAAAAATAGATGTATTCTTTATAACTGTTGATGTGTACAAATAAAGTTACACTCTAAATCTGTAAATACAGTTTCAGTTCAGTTTCGTGTAGTGTTTTTTTATCGATACACGTTGTCACACAGCAGCTTTATTTAGCTACTTGAACTTCGTAGCTCCAAAACTAAAGAAGTGAACGTTTGAGGTAAAGATGAACATTCTGTGCATTTAAACTCTTCCTTCAAGTCTTTTATGCTACAGAAACACTCTTCAGACCTCACAGACTCCTGCTCAATCTGTACTTTTCTTTTCTTTTTTTTTCTCTTCTATGCTCGCAGGCATGAGTTGCCAGTTTATTAGTCACCAGATCGGTGTAGCTAATAAAGTGCTAACTGAGTGTGTATATATTATTTCTATTCAGCTGTTAGACGCTGTCCGTGCCCGGAGGTAGAGCCGGTGAAAAGCACTTTAGAAATTAAACGCTGCACTGTAATGTGGCTTAAATGACGCAGAAAACACAAGATATATTGACCATTTAATGAAATTCGGCCTCGGCTTCAGCTTCACCGAAAACGGACATGCGTCTTCCTTCCTCACCTGCTCTTCTGCTCGCAGTATGCGCACTTCATGTACAGATTTGTGCTTAATTTAATATTTGTGCACTGAAATATACATAAATATACAAATATCCTGGTCAGGATGGCAGTGGATCCGGCGTCTGTCCGGGGAACACAGGACATGAGGTGGGAACACACACCAGGTCAGACGCCAGTCTACCTCAAGAGCGCCATGCACTCATTCGCACCTAGGCGCAGTTACTAGGGATGTTCCACCTACTGGCCTGTTTTTGGGAGGTCGGAGGGATCAGGAGAACCTGAAGGAAACCCACATGGACATGAAAAATGTGCGAGACGCCACACAGACAGTAACCCGAGCTCAGGATCGATTTCAAGAGCTGTTTTTATTACAAACAATGAATATGAGATTGAACATAATTTTTCTGGGTAATTTGTCTTCAGTGCTTTCTTTTTTATTTTATGGCTCATTCCATATATATATATATATATAAAAAAATACTATTTTAAAAAGATGTACCTACAAGATTTTAAAGATTGTTTGGTTGTCCCTCTTCGGAACAACTAAAGTAAGTATAGTATGAATTAGAACAAATTAGTGGTGTAATTTGATGCGTCATTCAATAAAATAGGAAAAAAAATCAATGATAAGGAAAAAAAAAAACACTACAGATATAAGACACAAAATATAAAAGTATAAAAAAGAGAGAGATGAAAAAAGGACAAATACGACATACACATAGGGATACACATTTAGCTGTAATTAATAATGGCATAATCATATTAAAATGAATAGTTATAGTAGCAATAATAACTGTCAGAACCTCAGATTCCTCAGGCCTCAGGTTCTTGGCTGACAGGAGTGGAACCTGATGTGCTCTTCTACTGTCTTAGCTCATCCGTCTAATGCGTTTTGCCTTCTGAGATGCTTTTCTGCTCACCACGGTTTTAACGAGTGGTTATTTGAGTTACCGTGGTCCTTCTGTCAGCTCGGACACGTCTGGCCATTCTCCTCTGACCTCTGATCAGACGCTTTTCGTCTTCTGCACCGTTCAGCATAAACTCCGGCGCCTTCTTTCTGTGAAAATTCCAGGAGGTTTGCAGTTTCGTGCTGATGTTCAATGTGAGCGTTGCCTGAACCTCTCGATCCGAACGTGCAGGTGTACAGGTGTTCCTAATAAAGTGGCCGGTGCGTATATAGGTGTGTGAGTGAATGTCGCAACGTGCTGTCCATTCGCGGTCGTATTTATGGATGTGCACATGAATTTAAATATTTATAGCCACATAGCGAACCACGTTAACGTTCACAAGCTTTAAGACCACATTATCATGATCATACTGAGAAAAAAAAAAAAAAAGATTTATTTACACCAAAATCTTACATCGAACTCATCGCACATTGCCATGGAAACCCCCATCATGCACTAGGGCTCATCATGTGATGCATCTTTTCTCATACGTTCCTCTTCTTTATTGATCGCTATGTTATAAATATGTTATAAGATGTTCTTTAATCAAAACTGGACTCGGGAATCTTGATGTAGAAGTCTGATGAGAACTCGGGAGGAAGTGACTCCCGCGTGTCTTTTTCCATCTTTCAGCGAGTGACGGATGATGAACAGACACCGTGATGTTGACAACAGAAAGAACAAAAAGAGCTTACACACACGTTTTCTTTTAAAATCACTTTTTGATTTTAATTTTGTTGTATCTCTGATTATTAATTTTTTTTTCTTAATGTTTTTTCCAAACAAATTTAATAAATCAGAACACCACAAACCCTGCCCTTCTCTCTCTCTCTCTCTCTAGATGTTTCTCCCTCTGTTTCTCTCTGTCTCTCTCTTTCTCTCTTTCTGAGTCTCTGTTTAGCTCCTTCTGTATTACTCTCTCTCTTTCTGTCTGTCTCTCTCTTTATTCTTTCTCTACATCTTTCTCTTTATGTCAATTTTTTTGTCTCTTTCTCAGTCTGTGTCTCTCTCTGCATAGTTCTCTCTGTCTTTTCTCTCTCTCTCTCTCTCTCTCCCCCCTCTCTCCATCTTTCTCTGTATGTCTCTCTGTTTTTGTCTGTCTCTCTCCCTGCATTGTTCTCTCCATCTCTCTGTCCTTCACAGAGTGATAGATGACGAGCGGATGGTGTGACAGTAATAGCAGATGCGTACACTCCTCATTCGTTCATCCCCACTTCCCTCGTTCTCTCTGCCAGCAGTGAGACTAAATATAGTCATGTGGAAATGTACAAATCCACAGACGAGCACGTGCGGTGATGAATGGCCGTATCCTTTAGCGCCACGCGGCTCCTAATGAATACGACGCTGCACGGGAAAGTTGTAACTAAGGAGTTATGACGTGATAATAAACATTTCCTGCAGGACGGAGAGGGAAAAAAATCCGCTGTCCCGCTGAATTAGAGGTAAAGAGCAGGAATGACGCGGATCCTCTGAGCGCATCAGCGAGGAACTTCTCTATCAATATGTACGCATTATAGATATGTGGGTTTTTTTTCATATTGCACTTGAGAAATATAAATGATGTTATAAGCAGAGGAGGAAGGATATTATTACTTCTTCAGCTCAGGACATGATTTATCACAACTTTTCTGAGGAAGTTTATTTTGTGTCCCACTATAAAAAAAAATTAGCTCAACTTTCATTTGGGAGACGAACAATGTTTAGGTAATGGATTTAATATTTCCAGTACAGGACTGTGAATAAGAGAGAGAGAGAGAGAGAGAGAGAGAGAGAGAGACTTTATGATGCCGTTAATGCATCAGTTTCACATATTTACATATTTACATGCTTTATAAACACCCTCAGACCCCCCACCCCACACCCTCCCTCCCAAAAAGTCCAAAGTCTAATTCCGATTTGACTCGATATGGAAGTCCATAATCCGGTTTAAAGAATCTTCCGTGCTGCTGATGTGCATTTTTCCGAGTCTGAATCTCCTGTGCGGCGAGATCACTTTTAAATTTTCGTTTCTTGTACCGTGTTGTTCTGATTTAACAAATTATGCCTTATCCGGGAAACAGCCGGAGCATGAGACCAGTTCTTTTTTTCCTTTTGTCTAAAAAGCGGTTAATCCGTGCTGTGGTTCTTCTGGTCCGATCTCTCCGTCCTCCATGTGTGTGAGCTGATCTCCTCCTGTAGCGCCTGTGCTGCAGTCTGCTCCTTCCCTCTCCTGCATCATGACATTCACTGATTCACTGCAGTTTTTCGGTTTTGTTGATGGTTTACCAAAGTTCGTCGTCTCCTTTCTTTCAGTTCTCAGCTTTACTGTGGTGTCCTGCATCTCATCGGTGTTCCTCAGTGCCTGTGTGCTCCTGCTCTGTGGGTTCTCCTGCTGCTGTTGTACAGGGTCAGGATCATCCTCAGTGCAGACGTCAGGCACGGGGGGTCGCTGCCTCGGACATCTTCGGTGTCCGTGACGTTCGTTTCAGTGTTTCATCGGCGCCGGTGTCAGCGTTCGCACTCGGTACAGTGTTTGTCTCAGTGTTAGTGTTGTGTTCATGGCTGACCGCTTTCAGCTCCCCGGCTGCACAGCTCTGTGTGCACAGCTCGGCCTTTTCTGCCCCGATGTCCTCACACTCGCCGCCTTTGCACTTGAAATTGACATTCAGTGTCTTGTCCTGATTATTAGTAACCATGAAAATGTGTCTGTGTTTCACCGCAGAATTCTTGCATCCGGGTTTTCATGGGGCTGGTGAACTTCCCACAGCGGTTCAGCTCCTTCACGATCAGCTCATTTTCAATGAACAGGGGCACGTTAGAGATCACTCCTCATGGCGCAGGGGCAGATAGAGGGGTAACTGGGACCGTAACTCCTTTCACCCATATTCCACTCTTAATCAGTGTATTGACTGGGTTTTGTCTTTTCAGGAACAGGACTTTATTCATTCAGGAGGCAGAGTGGATGTTTTCACAGACGACCTGCTCTCGCACCGCTAACAGCACCTCCTCCACCCGAGCTCCATTCTCCAGCACATACCTGACACCGTGCCGGGGAGAGACAACGTCTCCCTGCAGGCCTCAGAGGCCGCGGCGCCCCGCTCACTGTCTCCCGCTCGCTGTCTCCCGCTCGCTGTCTCCCGCTCGCTCTCTCGCGCTCGCTGTCTCCCGCTCGCTCTCTCCCGCTCGCTCTCTCCCGCTGACTCTCTCCCGCTCGCTCTCTCCCGCTCGCTGTCTCCCGCTCGCTCTCTCGCGCTCGCTGTCTCCCGCTCGCTCTCTCCCGCTCGCTGTCTCCCGCTCACTCTCTCCCGCTCAGTCTCTCCCGCTCGCTGTCTCCCGCTCGCTCTCTCCCGCTCACTCTCTCCCGCTCACTGTCTCACTCTCTCCCGCTCACTGTCTCCCGCTCACTGTCTCCCGCTCTCTCTCTCCCGCTCGCTGTCTCCCGCTCGCTCTCTCCCGCTCACTGTCTCCCGCTCACTCGCTCGCTCTCTCCTGCTCGCTCTCTCCCGCTCACTGTCTCCCGCTCACTCTCTCCCGCTCACTGTCTCCCGCTGACTCTCTCCCGCTCGCTGTCTCCCGCTCGCTGTCTCCCGCTCGCTGTCTCCCGCTCGCTCTCTCCCGCTCGCTGTCTCCCGCTCGCTCTCTCCCGCTCGCTCTCTCGCGCTCGCTGTCTCCCGCTCGCTGTCTCCCGCTCACTGTCTCACTCTCTCCCGCTCACTGTCTCCCGCTCACTGTCTCCCGCTCACTCTCTCGCGCTCACTGTCTCCCGCTCACTCTCTCGCGCTCACTGTGTCCCTGCTCACTGTCTCCCGCTCACTCTCTCCCGCTCACTGTCTCCCGCTCGCTCTCTCCCGCTCGCTCTCTCCCGCTCACTCTCTCGCGCTCACTGTCTCCCCGCTCACTGTCTCCCGCTCACTGTCTCCCCGCTCACTGTCTCCCGCTCGCTCTCTCCCGCTCACTCTCTCGCGCTCGCTGTCTCCCCGCTCGCTGTCTCCCCGCTCGCTGTCTCCCGCTCGCTCTCTCCCGCTCGCTGTCTCCCGCTCGCTGTCTCCCGCTCGCTGTCTCCCGCTCACTGTCTCCCGCTCTCGACTTTTACCAGCCATTAATAATATAACAGAACTTTAACGTTCAATATTAAAAGTTAAGAAAAGGAAAAAGAAGTAGAGAAAAAGATGCAGAAAGTTGTCAAGATGCCAGACAGCTCTCCGCGTGTTCCCTCCATACTCGGTGCATGCACAGAAAGAGAGAGAGAGACAGAGAGAGAGCGAGAGAGAGAGAGACAGAGAGCGAGAGAGAGAAGCTGAAGCAACACACCATAAAAAACAAGAGGGACTGTTATTTATTTATTTATTCATTTATTTATTTTTGTAGTTTAACACTTTAATTTATTCATTTACTTGTTTGTCTTTCTTTCTTTCTTTCTTTCTTAAAATTTATGGTTTCACACTTTTGATTGATTGATTGATGTTGGTAGTTTCACACTTTCTTTCTTTCTTTCCATTCACTAATAATGAGTGGTTCCCTCTAATCCTCTAGCACCGCTAGAATCCTCCCTCCATCTCTCAGGGTACGAGGAAGACCTGCGTCGAGACTCTTCGAGACTGCATCGAGTCACTGGCAGTGTTTCAAACGGCGTCTAAAGACCTTCCTCTTCCTCTTCCTTAAATTAGCATTTACTGCTTCCTCTTCCTCTTCCTTAAATTAGCACTTTAATATAAAAAAAATGGCGTTGTCTGAGTGCTTTTTACTCTGTTTCCTCCACAACAGAGGTTTTTAGACTGATGGTGTTCTCAGTCCGTGAGTCAGTGATATGCCATAAATGTAAATGTAATAAGAAGAGGACGAAAGTCGTTATTTCTTCAGCGCAGCTTTTTAGGAAGTTTATTTTTTCTACGTTAAAAAAAACCTTAGCTTTAATTACCGGAACATTAACTCCATTATTTATGTAACTAATTTCATATTTTCAGTACAAGATCCCAAAGACGGAGCTCATAAGCTTTCACAACACAAACCAACAAGAAGGACTGTTATTTATTTATTTACTGTTTACATTAATTTTTTTCTCCATTCTTAGTTTTTATTTATTATTTATTTAGTTGTTTCATTATTTGGTTACTTAATCAGCAAACAAATCCAAAAATAGCAGTGTAGTATTTAGTCAATGATTTTAATTGTTAATTATTGTTATTTAATTTGTAGTTTTTCCTTTTTTTTGTAGATGATTTATCTATCGAGTTATTTGTTTGTTTATTTATTTATTTATATATAAAAATATTAAATGTTGCTTTGATCAGCAGATGCGCTAGTAATCGCGCCGTCCTAATTGGAACCTCGGAGTGTTTTTTGACTTCCTGTCACCGTGAGGAACAGAAGTGACACAGAGCCGCTTACGCCACATTAAGCGTTATTAATCACGGACGCTGTCAAGGAATTTAAAAAAAAAGGAAGAAAAGAAAGAAGGAAAGAAAAGTGAAAGAGAGAGAGGGAGGGAGACAGCAATGAAGGGAGGGAGGGATGAGTAAAAGTGGTGGAGGAGGATGGAAGAAGGAAGGAGGAGGTTCGAAAGCCACAAATAACTTCCATCAATCATCCAGCAGTCGACGTTTTCACGTGTCGAGGCCGAGCTCGTACTGGCAGCGGTCAGAGCTCTGAGGAGCGACGTCGTCTCTCTCTCTCTCTCTCTCTCTCTCTCTCTCTCTCTCTCTCTCTCTCACTCTCTCTCTCTCTCCAATGCTCTCCCTCATTCTCTCTCCCTCACTCTCCCTCGCTCTCCCTCGCTCTTTTCCTCCTCCAACACAACGAACAACAAACAACAAAGCCTTCACTCAAAACACACCGTCAGCAGGAATATGGCAGGTGTGTTAACTCCCACTACACCAAATTAAGACCTGCAAGATTGCAGAAAGGCTTTTCTCCTTCCTCATAACTCCGCTTTGATAATTAGATACGAAACCAGACGAGATGGAGAGAGAGAGAGAGAGAGAGAGAGCGAGAGAGAGAGAGAGAGAGAGAGAGAGAGAGAGAGGTGGGAAAAAAGAGTTTGGCTTGGAGTTTAGCTCTTTAGAAAAGTTTTACACCACACCGCTGTTGAATTCTGGATTCTGATTGGTCAGAAGAAGGCGAAGGTGTTGATTCATTTCCTATAACAGCAGCTCTGATTATATTAATGCACTCGTTTCTATAGTAACAGATCCACATAACAGGATTTAGAAATAGTAGTTGATCTCTCTGTAAGGACACATGTGTTTATGTAACATTTATGGAAGGAGTCTCCAGTGTCAGCGCTTTGTAACAGTCAGAGGTAAAGCTGTGACTTTATGTTTTCTGATGTCAGAATGCAGCTATAAACGGATAAAAAGTGTGACATTGTGTTCATTAATAACTAAAGAAATTGTAACCGTTAACAAATTGCTGTGGTAGAAGAGGAATAAAGCACTTAGGGACATGATGTTATAGGAAAATAATCACCTTTGGTGCTGTAACAGTAACTCTGCTTCATCACACCATCCTGTCACTGATTCATTTACTGTAGCCGCACGACACACTCGGTGTTTTTTCCCCTTCACTTAACTGGTGTGTATGTGCAATCCCTAACAGTTAGAAGGTTAGAAAAGGGGCGGGGCCACCATATCATATTAATGTTTGGGTGAAAATTGTTAATATATTCTTTTAGACTTAATAATAATAATTAATAATGAATGAATTAATTTTGTCACTTTTGTCACTTTTTAAAATGTGTAATGTAATGACTTTATGACTTTATGGACTGATAATATCAGTTGTGGTGTGATGGATATATGTTTTTTAAAATGCTAATTCATGTCTGTCTGTCTATCTGTCCATCTGTCTGTCTATCTGTCCATCTGTCTGTCCATCTGTCTGTCTATCTGTCTGTCTGTCTGTCCATCTGTCTGTCTATCTGTCCATCTGTCTGTCTATCTGTCCATCCATCTATACATCTGTCTGTCCATCTGTCTGTCTGTCTGTCTGTCTGTCTGTCCATATGCCTTTTCATCTGTCTACCCATCTGTACATCAGTCTGTTTGTCTACCTGCCCATCCGTCTGTCTGTCCATCCATCTGTCTGTCCATCTATCTGTCCATCTGTCCATCCATCTATCCATCTGTCTGTCTGTCCATCTGTCTGTCCATCTGTCCATCAGTCTGTCTGTCCACATGTCTGTCCGTCTGTCTGCCCATCTGTCCGTCTGTCTGTCTGTCCATCTGCCCATCTGTCTGTCTGTTCATCTGTCCATCTGTCTGTCTGTTCATCTGTCTGTCTGTTCATCTGTCCATCTGTCTGTCTGTTTGTCCATTTGTCTCTTTATCTACACTGTTGGATAATTTAGAAGCTTTTCTTCACTTCCTCTGGAGGAACCCTTACAGGTTCTATGAAGAACCCGATATAGATCAGAATGTGCTCCAAACAGACCCCTTTTAGCAGAGTAGGAACAATTAATCAATCTTTTTGGTGTTAAAATGTTTTACAATTTATTCAAATTGCGCCATCTGTTGTGTAAATTTATGAAGAGTTGTGAATGTTAGAGAGGGGGCGGAGTTAACACTCGAATTATTATTGTGTAATAAACTGAAACACACTTTTTTTGTTGTTTTTAGAAAAAGATAAATGAATGACTTTAAACGAATGATGGTGGCTTGGTTTGGAGTTCGTTTGTTTTCGTTAATTGGAAAAAAAAAGGGAAAAAAAATACAACGACAAGCCCCTCCCCCTTCCCTCCCTAACCTTAATTAACCTTAGTTACCTTTCATATGTTTTTAAAAATGATTTATTACGAAATTGTAAGTGGGAAGTTGATTTTTCCTCCGTAGCTCTAAGTTTCAAGTTCTTCAGAAAGTCCAGCGTAATTTCGATCATGATTTTGACTCACAGTGTGGCGCCATGATGGTGCAGTTCTGAGAAATCGCCACAATACGACGTTTAAGAGTAACGACGATGAAGAAACCAAAGCTTGACATGGGGTTAGTGTGGATATCATTACAGCAGCTTTATTTCTACAAATCTTATTTGTTTGAATGTCGAACAACGTGGCTCTTCCTCTTTTTTTTTACTCTCAGTTCTTGAGTAATGGATAAACAAATATCACACTTTTTTTTTCTTTTTTAATCAAGCATTATCATTTTTAAACTGCGTAAAAAAAAGGAGTAAAGTCCCAGACACTGGTGCCTGGTTCTAATCGTCTGTCAGTTTCACAGTCTGGTTGAGGGATGAGGGACATCATCCAAAAGAAAAATAAACGACAACAGACAAAAAAAATGACTGAAAGAACATCCTGGAGCTGGAAACCCTGAAACCTGGTGCGTTACTCTTAGCTACTGAAAATGATTCATTAGAGAAATCCCGAAGGAGACAATGTGAAGTGACTCATTTCTATCTCCTCGGGTTGATTCTTGTATCTATCCTAAAAAAAAAAAAAAAAAAAGTCTAAAAGCACTTTTAAAATTGTTCTTAATGCTTTATATCTAACAAACATTGAATCTGTAATCCCTGTTTCTTTATTTACAGGCTTTAATTCCAAATGATTCACGAGTCATGATTCAGTATTCACAAATCTTACCCTTAAAGAATCAGAATTAGAAATAAAGAAGAAAGAGGTTCTTTAAGGGTTCTTTAAGGGTTCGCTGGTTCTTTAAGGGTTCTTCGCTTGCTTAAAAGGGAACGCTGTGTGATCAGTAAACACTCCGCTTCTACACGGAGCCTTTAAAGTTTCCACCGGAGGAGCAACTGAAGAACATTTCTGCTTCGGGTTTGTCTCTGGACCATTTATCTCGATCTTCTCGCCTACTCCTCGGAGAGTGTGTGAGGAACACTAGGGGGTGCCAGAACCTCGTGCGCTTCTCCACGGCAGGTGTGGGAGATGTTGGGGAGTTTGATTTACTGCGCTTGCAGCTGATTTGACCCCGTGGCTCGTTCCTTCTCCTCTGGGTGGAGATTATTAGCTGCCGTACGTCGGAACGGTTCCAGGTTTCATTCAGCATGTTGTTGTTAATTAGAGGCAGATTTTTCTTTTTTCTTTTTCTTCCTTTGTCACTGCCGATATTTTAAATGATTTAAACACGAGTCTGGATTATTCATTAGCACGTAAGTTTAACTAATACCTAATAAATAAATATGTGTGTATATATGTATGTATATATATGTATGTATGCACGCAGGGACAAAATAAAAGAGGCTAAAATGGGATTTTCTTTGGCTACAAACACACCAAATACAAATTCAAGAGTTTATTGTCAACACAATTAGAGTACTGCGCCAAACTTTGTGCCACTTTAACAAATATTAGAAAAAAACTTGAATGAAAAGAATATACATTAAGAAACACAGCTTCTTGACATCCTGGATATCATCTGTGATTCATTTTTTATTAAACTATCACAAAACCAAACAACACTGACGCATATTTGTGTAAAATCTGCCCGCAAATTATCCCAAAGACATCATTATTTGAAAAAAAAAAAAGGATTGAAACGTGATTCCTTATTCATGATCTAAGTTGCATCAGTTTTTATTCTTTTGTTAATTATTTTATTCATTGTGAATTTTAACGCTCCAGAGTGGCCTGGTTATTCAGTATTCTGACAGCTTGGGGTGAGATTTTAAGGATCTGGCAACCTTCTTTTTTGTTAACACAAGCGAATTATTTACAAGAACACACAACTCTTGTCGATGGAAATGATTTAGTTTCATGTACATTTTTCTACACAACCCTGTGCAGTAACACATTCATGCATTTTGATTTATTTATAATTTTTTTATGTATCACTGTAGCGGTGTGTATAACCAGCGTCTGTTATCCTGCTTGTTTCATTCTCGTGTTACATGTGCGTGTCTTTTTGGGATTTCTTTTTTTTTTTTTTACTGCTTTATGGAAACACTTTGTGTCTGAGAGTGTAATATAGATAATATACGATTTTAAAGCACATCTCATATCAGGACGCTTAGACAAAATGGACGCCGCTGTTCACAGTCATAAGCATCATTACATGTTTTTAACGCATAGATGGATCTCTTTCTCTCTTTCACACACACACACACACACACACACACACACACACAAGCAGCATGCACACCATGTTATGAAGTTTTAAATGCAAACTGAGAAACGTCACTGTACCACACGAGCAGAAAAAAAGAAAATAAAACACAACGTGACACACAGAAGGAGAGAAAAACACATCGTCCTGCAGCACTGTGTCCTGTGATATGTGTGTGTGTGTGTGTGTGTGTGTGTGTGTGTGTGTTCAGGATTTATTATATGATGTGTTTCAAAGTTCTTCTTTTTTACATTTTTCTGCTAATTGCTATCATTGGCACTGGGGTAAGAGAGTGTAATAGAGCAAGGTGTTACAGTAGCACACACACACACACACACACACACACACACACACACACACACACACACACACACACTTCTGCACTAAACCCTACCAGATTTATTTATTTATTATTATTATTATTATTATTATTATTATTATTATTATTATTATTATTATTATTATTATTATTTCACGTTACAAATCATTTCCTCGTTCTTATTTTTTTTTCACTACAGAAAATTCTTTGTAAATTAAAGCCTAAATTGACCTGCAACTTCATATCCTTTTTTTTTTTTTTTTTTTTTTTAAATTATCATTATTATTGTTATTGATTTGACTATAAAAAGGCTGTGCTCCAAATCAGTTGTATTAGTTATTTGTCATGAACATGAATCGTATGAATCTTCTGTACAGCCGTACAGATTGCGTCTTAATGACGTGTTAATAAACGTCCTGAGGCTGCAGCTTGTTTATTTCTGTCCCAATCAGAGCCAAATTCAACACTTAGCAGGATATTTTCTTCCGTTCAGCCTCCGAGAGAGAGAGAGAGAGAGAGAGAGAGAGAGAGAAATAAAAAAGAAAAAAATTCTCTTAAATGGAAATATGATGGGACACTCATCTTATTTATTAAACATTTATTAACATATATTTATTTATTAATTCATTTATTAATGAGATATGAATGGGATATGAATGAGAATTTATTGGAGCTATTAACTGCATAAATTGTATTTAAGTAATTTTCTATTTTTATTTTTAATATTTTTTGCAGTTATTAATAGTGTAATGTAATTAATGCATGAATAGATTATATTTCTCTCCATATGAATATGTTATATTCTTCAGAACGGGCTAGTCACACTTCCACTAACTTCTGCTTAATGAAATATTCGGGGTTTTATTTTGACGACTGATGATGTAATATCGGTTTAACACGCCTGACTTTGATTTTGTTGTGCATTGTGTTTATGGGTTTTTTTTTTATTCGACTGAGTGGCTGAGCATGAAAGGTTTTTTCCTTCTCTAGCAGACGGGGAACATGGTAATGAGACACGATGAGAGAACGTACAGAAAGCACTTTACACGTTTAGTTTTCACGTCGTCTCGTCCGTCGCTCATTTCAGGATCTTACAGCAGCACAATCACGTGTAGAGTCTCTGATTAATCCGAGGAGGCTGAGGGGGAAAAGCAAAGCCACAAAACTGACATTTAATGGGCTTTTTCTCTTTATTTCCTTCACTTTTTTATTTCATTTGAGCTACTCATTATGAGCTGAAGGAAGTGAATTGATTTTCTGTGTGTGTGTGTGTGTGTGTGTGTGTGTGTAATATAATAAGATATTGAATTACAATATTAAGTTAAACAGACTTATTAAATATGTTTATTCTCATTTCCATGGCATGTGGATAAATATTGTGAACTCATTCTGATAACGCTATGATAAATATTTATTTATTGATATATATTTTATGATATAATAAATTATATCATCGTAGAATATCCCATTTTCAAAGAAGATGCCTTTAGCATTTCTAAAATAAATTTAAAGCTTTAGAAATGCAAAAAAAAAAAATAAATAAATAAAAAATCAGAAATTTTCCTGAATTTCTCTTGTTTGAAGCCTTTTAAAGATCAAGACCTATTTGGGAGTATTATAATGTCAGCGTTAACACTATAAAATATGATTATAAGATTATTTATTTGTGATATTAATGTAACAAAGCTGTATTTTTAAAGCAGGAACTGATGACTCGCTCCAGAGCCGCAGCATGACGTATAAAAACCTCATTCCTCTGTACAGAAATGACACATTTCGTTTTTTGATGTCGTCTCAGCGTCGCTCATTTCAGGACTTTATTACAGTGGCGTTGGGATTCAGATGCTCTGAGTGTGTGTGTGTGTGTGTGTGTGTGTGTGTGTGTGTGTGTGTGTGTGTGTGTGTGTGTGTGCGTCTGATTTATCCGAGCTGCTGCGGGACGAGGAAGCAGGAGGAAGTGTGTGTTTGAGTGGGTTATTACTCACTCACAGGTGCCTTATTGATCACACGGCTAATGCGCACAGAAAAAGCTGCAGAGCGACGGCTTTGGAAATCGCATTAGAGAGATCTGCTCGGGGTTTAATAACTCACAGGGAGGGACGTGAGTTTCTTTGTTTCGCCCGTACAACTGACCACGCGCCGTCTGACAGCGTGTGGAGATTTCCCCACCATTAATATTACCACATCACATCTAGTGCCTACACTTAAATCTTACGCGGGAAATTACAACAAAATTAAAAAGAGATTTCCATTCAAGTAACATCATGTCTCGTGCTTACGGTTAAAGCTCATTCTGAAAAGAAAATAAATCGAAATACAGATTCCCGTGTTCCTAACGTTAGGCCTACTCTATACGGTTCAAGTTTGTTCTGGAAAAAAATCTCAAATAAAAAAAATTAAAATACAGCTTTCCATGATGCTAACATTACTGCTAGTGCATACAATTAAAGTTTATTCCGGAAAAAAAGGAAATAGAGACTTACACACTGTTCACATGTGCGTAGTGCATATGGTTATAGCTTATTCTTAAAATAATAATAAAAATAAAATAATTAAAATACAGATTTACATGTCTCTAACATGAGACCTAGTGCATATGGTTATAGCTTATTCTTAAAATAATAATAAAAATAAAATAATTAAAATACAGATTTACATGTCTCTA
>CM074989.1:1483963-1498981 GCA_037576825.1 Pangasius krempfi | reverse complement strand
TTGTGTAAAGCTGCTTTGAGACAATGACATTGTAAAAAGCGCTATACAAATAAACTGAATTGAATTGAATTGAAATTATGGTTTTTTTAATTTTGCAGAGAAAGAAAAAAGAGAGGCTGGTAAAGGAATACTAGCTGCTGTTTATAGCTGCTTAAGTGAGAACAGGAACTAACTTGTTTCTCAAATGTACCACAGCATGAAGTATGATGTGTCGTTCTTTAATAAATATGAAACTGTAATCGTGGCAACAAACGTTTCATGAAAAAATGCTCAGGGCAGAAAATGTGGAGCTAAACAGGAGGATTGTGGGTCGTGGGTCTGGTGTATTGCACAGACCAAACAGTATCAAGTCAAACTGAAAATTTTATACTTTATTATGTACAGATGACAAATTGGAGGAAAAAAACAAAAGGTATAAAATTGTATGATGACATGGATCACAGATGTATGGGCATGCCACTTAGCTACGAAGACCAAACAAACCACACTGCTGTCCTACAGCAAAATAACTCCAACCACAGTTAGTAAGTGTTTCCACACCATTTCCTGTTCCTGAGAACTGTTTTTAATTTAAATGAACCTTAAACAAACTTCTGGTTAACTTTAAGTACATGAGCTCATGTGAAAGTGAAAATTAGCTCATCTGAAAGTTAACCAGAGCAACAAAGGTTTTAGCCGCAATCTAAAAGAGCTTGATGTTATGGTTTTTTTAAACAAAATGACTGGATCAGACCACCAGCGTTGGTCACCGTTACACACAGGATACACACCCACATCTTCTTAACACATCTCAAACGTCATTCACAAAATCCCCTGCTCTGATGCTATCCATCTTTCCTCAGGCTGAGCATGCTAAGTTAGCTTTATTTCTGCTAACTTGCAACACTGGGGAGAGAGTCGGGTTTCCCTTCATTCATCACTCACTTTTCACACTGGGTCAGGTTCTGTCTGCTTAGAGTACGCCACAACCCCTGCCATAGAGCCCAGAAGCAAGCCTGTGGCTACATCTTGCTAGCAGAGGTCAGTGGTTCTCCATCTGAAACTCCATGGTGCACACTGAAGGTCAGATGATGGATCATGAACAGGTCAGCCTGAGCCACATGCTGCTGGTGGTCTCAACAGATGAAGTACTACCTGTACATGCATGCTGTTCAAACACTGGAAATAGGAAACCTTTTTACTTGTAGCATCAGAACAGTAAGCCAGTCTACCCCTCAGTGGGGGAGATGATCGACACTTCATTCATATTGGTGGGACACCTAGGCCAGGTTATGGGGCAACTCTCAGCCAACTTGGTTTATGCTGGCAATGCCAAGTCTGGTTAGCGTTATCCACTCTGCTGGAAATGCGCAATCAACCCTACAAAATCTGCCTGGTGTGCCAGGGTCACTCTTTGGGCCTGCCACTAATAAAGCCCTGGATAGTAGTGCACAGGTTTCAGAATCACAGAATCAGCACACCAAATTGATCGTCCATGTAGACATCCCATTTTCCATGCACAAGGGAGAGTCACACACTAAGGTTCCTAACCGGTGACTAATTACCTTCTGTCCATCTTAAGGGGTGAGCCCTAATCACTGCCCCCGACAGACGATGCCATTAAAAGGCGAGGGCTGGCATTGGGATGGTTTACATCAGAAAAACTATCCATGGGGCAACACCTACATCAGAGTCCCAACAAATTTCTTCCTCAGACTCAAGTAATGTATTCCCCCTTGGACAAGAGATACACCCCACAGTGCAAAACAGAAATTTAGGAGGTTCCTAGTTCCTAAAGACCCTCTGCTTTCAGTATGCTAAGGTTGTCAGAATTCAGCAACTAGTTAGGCTTTTGCCCCATGATAGTCAGAAAGATCTTGGCTTTGACTAGTGCTTTTGATGGCGGTCAGAACACTGGGACTGATTTCTCCCTGAACAGATCCCTCGTAACATCAGCCAGGTCACCTGTTCCTGTGGGTTCGGTCCCTCTGTATGAATCACCAACTGATTCAAACCGAGCATTTAATACTCGTGTACATTTTTAGATCGGAGCTTTTCCATGAATGGTGCATTGTCCGATTTACAAGTCTAACTTTACTCCAGAGATGGACCACCCATGCTAAAGGTTTATATGGACCCCATCTCAATGCATCATAGCACCTTGGATGACATGTCTTTGGGGTCTCATAAACTTATGGTGACCTTTATAAGGGGCTTTGCACCACCGTCCACCCATGTTTCAGTAACAGCCTGGCACAGGATCTTGCACTTGTGCTGGAATTCCTTAAAACCCCTCTTTAGTAGCCTTCATAAGACGCCTAACAGAAATGGTTATTTCTGAAATCCTTTTTCGCTAGTGATTACTTCAGCAAAAAAAAAAAAAAGAATGAGAGAACTTCATACTTGGTAGCCGAAGACTCTGAAATGATCTTATGGTTGTAAGATACCAGAGATTGTGACCTGAGATTTTGCCCCAAGATCATATCACCTAATCTGTAAATGAAGCAAATGACCTTTCAGGCTACAGACCATTAAACATAACTTAGGAAATGTAACATGACTTCATAAAGCAAAGAAGGATGTGAAATCTCTTTCACGCATCTAACCACATCCTGTGTACTTTCCCTCTACAATTCCCACACTTGGGTGTGGTCTTGCAGGTTATGGTTTCTTTCTGGAACTTTCCCTAAGAAGCCTTTTCAGCTTTGTACCACCAAAGCACTGAGCTTTAAACTATAATCTATTAGGCTAGTTAGAGCGAATAATTGCCTTGTTCTGAATTATATAATTATCACAAATTTAAAGGAACTCATCTCAGTGTTGAAGTGTTTCTTTCCCAAATAGAAAGAACATGAAATAAATGGACTGCACTTACGTTTTTGGGTTTCAGATTGTTTTCTCCATTTCTCTATTTGCGAAAGGTATACATGAGGAGAGATGGAGGAAAAACAGACGAAGAGGGGAAAGTAAAAATATCAGCAGAAAGCTTGTTTTTCTGTGGTGTAGAGTGTCTATTTAAAGTGGGTAGGAAAGCAGGAAGAAAAAAAAAGGGTTGGGGGGAGAGTCTGTGGGTAGAGAGATAGAGAAAAGGACGATGGGGAAGGGAGGGATGGTGGGCTCTTTTTTCAGGGTAGAGAGAGCGAGAGAAGGAGGGAGGGTTTTTGGGAGAGCTTTGATGGGGGTGTGTTTTTGCTGTGTGTTGCGGAGAAGGCGTGTGAATCTGAGGTATTAATCTTCCTTGTCAAAGAAGCCCAGATGGAGCGAGGCTGGCTAGAAGCACAAAGCTGGACTCAGCAGTCTTGTTGGGCACAGGGAATGAGGGATGAAAGAGAGAGGGAGAGAGGGATGAGTGAGGGCATGGTGAGTCTGGCATCTCGGGAACGGAGGGCAAAATGGAGCAAATTAGCTAATGAAATTAGCAGGAAGGGCCCAAGTGCGCAAAGCCCAATCGTCTTAATTAGTAAGATGCCCTGTAGCCCTTTACGTCTTCAATACACACTCACGTATGCATATTTACAGCTTAAGCATTATTAAGACAATCTGACAACCATGCCAGGCAGCTGATCACGAAGCCTGTGCCAACCAGATCGCGTACAAATTTAGTTGCTATGGTGAGATTGTACCTGCTTTTTATGAAGTTTCCTCTTTAATTGGCTGCTTTCAGGACCTTTGTTGCCATCAAACATAATGACTTTTAACAAGCTGCCTACATGGCATTTGTTTAGTCTCAACTGCATACTAGTTTAGGGTCATATTCAGACTTGAAGACTTAAGTCCAAAAGTTACATCAACATCCTTACAGGGAAAGTTCCTCATGTTCAGAGTCGGGTTACGCAGCTGCTGGGTTTCAGAGCTCCCCATTCAGACTCCACTTTTTTGTGACATAGTGTTGTTACATCAAACTGTCAGATAGTGGTGCTGGACTTAGGACTGCTCGAGAAAAATACGCTCAAGTTCAAGGTCAGAATCACTCGTAACTGAGACACGCCTATGTTTTAATCAAACTCCGCCCAGTTTGCGTAACTCTCACCCGTCCTCCGAATCGTGCGTAAGTTTGTAGTTATGTCTGAATACCGAAGTGCACAATTTTGATATTAAATCCTTACTACATAGTGTAATTCATCTTTGAATAAGGGCCATACTGACAGGCTTCTTTGAATGCTTAATGGTTCTAGCGTTTTGATAGGGTTCCTAGCAGAACCGCAGTGAGTTGCAGGGTCTTGAGAACCAGCACTGTATTGTACAGCTCACACAATAATCACACATGACAGGAACAGAGCCTTTAAGTCGAATTCTATAAGAGAAGGTTTCCTGTTCACAAAAGGTTCCAGTTAGTTCCCTGTGATAAGTTGGAGAACATAACAAACTGTTTATGAACTTTTATTTGGTTCACCGGCAGAAAACACAACTTTCCCAACATTTAAGGTCTCCTCTCATGAGAGGTTATGTAAGTGATGTTATGTTAGCTGGTTAAATTTTAGCCACAAAACACTTCTAGCAATTTACAACACATACATACAGGAGGGCAAGGAAATGTACTTTTTTTTTTTTCAGTTCAGTGAAAAGAATTATTGGATTTCCTACAGCAAGAATGACAATTTAGCCAAAATAAGAAAGCAGCTTTTGGCAGTGTGCAAAGAAAACAGCAAACCTCTCTCTACCTTAGGCCTTTTTATACTCTGTGTTCGGTCTTTGGGTGCCTTCACAAGTATTTTTATTTATTTATGCATTTTTTAAAAGAAAAAGAGCACCTAGCCGGAGCACCTTTGGAGCTGATATGAAAGATGCGGCTCATGCACTATGCAAATTGTAACTTAGCGGCTAACAAACTAGTCTGATTGATAGTAGATTGATGAGAGACTGCTCTGTAAAGTAAGGCTAGTGAAATAAAGCTTGCTGTAACTATGGAAATAAAGAGGATGTTTACTTTTACTGTAGCTTTGGAGGCAGAAATAAATACATTTTTTTCATATTCGCTCATTAACAGGATTCATTTTTCACTGTCCTCCATGCTGGTCTGATTCTACTTTGCTGTGGAATCACATAAAAAACGTGCGCTAGAGCTTTGTAGCTCTCCTTCTGCCCTGTGACCAACGTTGACATTGCGACTGCAATCAAACTGGACAAACTGCTACTTTAAGGGTCCGTGCTTTACGTAGATGCTGGACTTCGTGAGCTGCGTCTTGCTGATGCCGGACATTCTTTCGTATTAAAGTCTGATCCCGGCAGGGGAACGGGAGCTTTTTGTGTTTGTTTGGACCTAATCATGCAGAGAAAACAGCAGCCAAACTTGTACTGCGCTGCAAAATACAAGAAGCCAAGCTGCTCCTGCATATGGCGAGTTTCAGCTCCGTAATCAGTCATCTTTACGTGGATGTGTGCGTTGGCGGATACCTGTAGAGCGAGCCCAGGTGAAGAGCTACACTACGGCGTACGGGGCCGTTTAACAGACGTAAACGATGATCGCTGATCTGTTGTGTGCTAAACAGGTCGTTTTTCTGTACAACGAAAGCAGAAGTATTAAAAATGTATTTAATTATTTTTTTGGAACGTATTAGAGATGGCTTCCTAAATTTCCAATCAAGTCACACAGTTTTAGATTTAGGTACAGACCGTGCCTCTAAAGTTTAGGTCTTAGCTTTTATATTTTATGAGAATCCTCCAAAACTCTTCTCACTGCTGGTTCTGTGAATCAAAAATAAACATTTCTCAAAAAAAAAAAAAAAAAAAAAAAAACACCTAAAGGCTTATTTCTTCCAACACCACTTCAGAACACACACAGCTTGTTCCATCTGAAGGTTTTTGAACTTATATATTATAACATTTTCTGTAACTGATGCTGTCTCTGAAAGAAACTCAATTTATACCACAGTGCTGTTGAATTCTCGATTCTGATTGGTCAGAAGGTGACCAGTCACACTTATAAATATCACATCATTTATTTTAAAAATATTTTCTTAGAAGGAGTTTTTTTTTTTTAGACTTTTCTAGATTATTATTAATTAGAAAGAAATTTCTCAAAATGTTATTTTAGAGCTTTTATGAAATAACAGCATTTTTAATCAAACGTCTTACTCTGTGAAATAAATATTTTAATTCTAAAAACATCTGTGGTTTTATTACATGTGGTAATTTCTGATTACTTAATAAGATGAAGCCCCATTTGCATAAATAAATGTACATTTTTTGAAAAGGTTACAATACAAAAAAAAAGTACTTGTATTTATATCAAACAGTTTATATCAACAGTAAAACAATTATATCAACAGTTTTAACCTTCGGGAAAAAATTCAGGCAGTTCATATTTTTTCTTGCACAGCTAACAAATAGCTAGAAAAAAATGACAGGAATTTTTGGACTTATTTCCATTTAAATATCCAAGAATCTCACAAATATTAAACGTCTGTAGTGCATTTACAGTGGGCGTGGCCTGTCCAGTGTTTGAGATCTAACTAACCGAATTAAACATCGCACTAATCAGCGTGAAAACGTTTTTTTTTAAATGTTATGTGCTCAGCTCAAAACTAGCTTCGTTCTCAGATTAGATTAGCAAAGCCAGCTAACTGAACTAGCTACGTGCACTCGCCGAAAGCACAGACGATCTCCGCTACTTCCTTCCAAGCTTTATTTTCCTTCATAGCGTTTTTATACACATTTAATCAGAGGGTGTATATGACAGAATACAATGAAAACATGGTTATAGGAATTTCTTCCATTTTTGCAGGAACTAATCGAAGGAAGGAACTAAAGTTGTGAGCGGGGAACTGAAGAAATGTCGGACCACATGCGCCATAGGGTTGTCTGCGTGGGATCAGGTGAGCTAATCAGTTGGATTTGTAGCTTTATACCTAATTTGCATAGAATTGAGAAAATCTTGTCACTGAATTCAGCTTCGTTTCACACCATACAGAGAAAAGGTACGGTTGCATGTTGCTTGGTCGCTTGCTAGCGTGAACAGGGTTTAGACGTGATGGCGAGTGCGAGAGAGCTCGGTTAGCGAGGCATATTTCCTCCACTGAGATGAATTCCTGTATATGTGCATGCAATGCTTTTCAGAAGAGCTGAGGATGCGCTGCACTTTCGCTAACGAGCACTTTCACTGTGCTTAACTAACCCGACAGCCTCAACGGTTTAAAATTATTTCGGTTAAATCTCACAGAAAAAAAGGTTAAAAGCCTCGGCGCATTTTGCGACAGATTGCGGGGACAAATGAGCCAGTTTAAATACGTGTGAGCCGTCGTGTCGTGTCGTGTCGCCTCCTGCGGTGAGTTTTATACGGCCGCGCTTATTACCGCGCTACTTATCTAATCCAAAAGGTCATCAGTTCACGTGCGTCGCTTGCGCGAATTCATTTGCGTTCGTGCAATTCATTTGCGTGACATTTGCCGTAGACACTAATACTCGTTTCCCCGTGGTAATAACCTTCCTCTCGCTCTTTCTGTATATGATACATGACCATTTACGTTTAAACGTAACTCATATATGCAGGTAATGTCTTTAGTGATAAATATAAAGGTTTAAAAAAAAATCAGAAACACTAGGTCCTTCAAAAGCTCGTGCATTTTGCGCTTTCTGTTTCTTTAGCAAATCATTTGTCTAAAATAAATTAGACATTTAGGTGAAAAAATATAGGAGACAAATTCTCCAGTAATTATTTTAATTTAATTTAATATCACATGCATCTGGTTTAAAAGAGAATGTTTTTCTTTTTTTAACCATTGCATTTTTTAAAAACATGATTAATCATACCAATAATGAAACAAATCGTTTAAGACATGCAGTAAATGTTTAGCCCATGTACAAGTAGCCCCAGAATCTAAGATGGCTGAAAGAGTTTATTTATATAAATAAATAGCTACATAGCTAGCTAACTTTCCTTCGTCTTATTTTACTCTGACATTGTATTCGCAAAATTCTTGATTCTGATTGGTCAGAAAGTAGACAACGTTTATATTAATGCGCTGGTTCTAATACGTTATCGTTTCTATAGTAACAGCTCATTTACAGGGACTTGTACAATGGACGCTCCACATAAACATAAAAAAAAAAAAAAAACGTGTGTAATTGTTGAAATGGAGGAGGACAGCGGAGGTTACACCTAACCGCGTATCTATAAATGGACAAAAAGTACATGTTGTTATTTTAATAAATAAAGTTGCTGTGCTAGAACACTTCAGGATGCGCTGTTATAGGAAAATAATACACTTTATGCTCCATCATTGGTTATTTTCCTATAAATTCCTATATGTGTTTTATTCCAAACATAATATTATCTAAACAGGATGAAGAGAACAACTTTTAAATTCATGCAAGAATTTCTCAAAAAGATAAAATGAGGAAACGATATTTTTTCGCCATTAATTCAGACCTTTTTAATTCAGATGCTTCGGCTTCGTCACCTCTTTTTTTGTTCTCTTGGTGTTTTTCTCTGTCTCAGTTCGATTCGGTGTAAATTAATTGCTCATCATACGGGACACGACACACTATTAGTCTCAATCCTGATAATAGTGTGTGTGGCTGCATCTGCCAAATGATTCGTGTTTACATGCGCCATCCCTGGAGGGGCGTTTGTCACAACGCGACTTCTTACATTTCAATAACGTGCCGGCTCCCGGGATATACACACACACACACACACACACACACACCTACACAGACACACAGACACACACACACACACACAAAATCTGAGCAGCCTGAATTCCCAGACACACAGCATCGCTACAGACGGCTTCACCGCTGGACCTCCGGAAACAAGCTGAGCAGGACACACACACACACACACACACACACACACACACACACACACACACACACACATACACACACACACACGCGCGCGCGCGCCAGCTCGCAGTTACTTCGAGTGTGAAGCAGCTTGTTTTCAGTATGCAGTAGTAAGATTGGTTAGTGTGAGAGGCAGGGTCAGTGCTTTAAATACTTACATTTGATTTGATACTTAAATACTTAAAATGGCATATAATTGTGTCATATACGTTTTTAAAACTTTTTTTTTTCTTCTAAATATGACATATTAAAAAGGGGAACAGATTGGCCATGTGGAGGAATACCAGGAATAAAAAGCAGGATAAAATATTATACCTACAAATAAAGAAAAAAAGCATCCAGTGTGTTTATGAATTTTGGTCAACTGGTCAGTTTACCTGAGACTCAGATCTGTTCTACTCAAACTCCACCGCCGCGTGCGTAACTCTCACGTAACTCTCACGTAACTCTCACGTAACTCTCACGTAACTCTCACGTAACTTCCGAAAGGAGCTTACGTCTGTAGTTCCGTCTGAGCTCTGAATACCGATGCGCACAACTTCCTCACTGTAGCGTGCTTAACTCGACTCTGAATACGGACACTTGTGTTGTTCTGTCTTAGTGGTTAGAAAAAACGTACGTTATGTTAGCTAGCTATTCTTCTTCGCAGACTTTATTTAGCATGTTAAGCGAGTTAGGAAACTCTGTTAGGTGACTGTATTCATAAAGTGTGTTTATAAGAAACTAAGCTTATTGTGTTTTATGGATTCCGATGTTTAAACTATTTAAATTTTCAAAATGGATTATGTTAAAAAAAATACGATACCTTGGATTGAAGTAAAATTTGTTTTTCTCAACAGTATTTTTCTCTGTTGAAAAGAGAAAAAAACGTACCTACAACAAGTTGACACTTTTTTAAATCTTTGATCCAAGGATTCAATTTTTGAACAATAACAGATTTTTTTGAAATAATTTTTCTTATTTGAAAATTTAAATAGTTTAAACGTCTGAATCCGTAAAAAAGAGAGAGCTGTAGTTTCTTATGCACCATGAATACATTTACTATAAATGTGGTAATAAATGTAATATGTAAATAATTTTTTTTTATCTAGAAGGCAAAAAAATAGCTCATTTGTGTGATGCCTTTAATTTAAAAATGGACAAAAGTATGAGTTGGTAATAACGCGACGCGATATTTGTGAGATTTGGGTCTTGAAATTGTCTTGCTGTATTAAACTTTATTCATAAATAGAAACAGGAGAAAGGGGTAACAAATCAAACAAGCTTCGACTTAGTAAAATGTCTAGAATATTATAATTATTGAATCATAATTTCATTATTAAAATATTAGATAAATTTGATAAAATACATGCAAGATATTTTACTCTCTCTCTCTCTCTCTCTCTCTCTCTCTCTCTCATCTCTGATCTTCATCCTGACATCAAATTTAACATCAAATTTGGACAACTTTTTTGGTCACTTTTGAACATTTTTTTTCTTTTTCTGATGTAAATTTCCATAAAAAACAGACGTACAGAAAGAAACTCCACTCCTGAGCTGTAACGGACGAGGCCTGTGAGATGGATAGCACACACACGGTGAGATTTGCATGAAGCTCTGTGGAACAGACCTGCCACATCTTCCTTCCACACAATCTCTCAAAACTGTCTCCGTCTCAGGCTGGTAGGAGGGAAGGAGGCTGAAGGATGCTTCATTTTACTCGGAGCCATCTTCCCTTTCTTCTCCGTTCCTCCCGAATCTGAATCCTGCGTCTCTTCCCCATTAATCATGCCATACTAATTAACAGCGTGCGTGTGCGTGTGTGTGTGTGTGTGTGTTCTTGATCATCCCTGAGCTCCGAGAGCACAGCTGGGCCGAGCTGAGGGACCGTCCAGAAGATTCCAGGAGAATTAAAAAATGCAATAAAAAGAGAACTGGATGGAGGATTTAATACGTAAAGTAATAAAAAAGCTTTGTGTCCCACAGGGTTCTCTTTCAGGCCCCTTTGTTTTCCTGTTATATCCATTTGCAAAAATATTGCCGATGATTTTAAAAATGCAGAAATGAGAACCGGCTCAAGGTTTAAGATAAAATCAACTTTTATTTTTTTTTTTATTCTTAATTTTTTTTAACGGAGAACAACGAACATTTTTTTTTCAGTCAGACAAAGTATCGGAAGTATCGAGGCTTTGGATTAGGTGGCTGGAGATCTCCTCCCGCCCGTCACACCATCTGTTGGCGCAGTGTGTCCACCGGCCTGGCATCGACCACACACACACACTCACACACACACACACACACACACACACACACACACACACACACACACACAAGAACTAACATCCAGCTTTTCCTCCACACAGCATGGAGGAATCACACACTTCATTCATCTCCCTGCAGGTGGAGCAACGATAATGATGTGATATAGTTTCTGTAACAAGAAATGTGTTTATTTAACCTTCATGGAAGGAGTCTCCAGTCTCAGAGGTGAAGCTGTGACTTTCAATTTTGCTGGCATCTTCAGGGCGGAGGAGTTTACGCAGAGAAGCTGGTGAGGCAATGACCGTTTATAGCTGCTAAGTGTCACTTATTTTGCAGATAACATTAAGCGTAACTATAAACAGATAAAAAGTATGACGTGTCGCTCTTTAATAAGTAAAGATTTGCAGATGGCTGTGCTATAAGAGAAATAAAACCCTTCAGGATGTGCAGTTGTACACAAATGATCAGCATCACACTACTGCATTGTTGATTATTTTCCTGTAACAGCACAACACACAGTGTTATACTGAACTGTCATATTAATTCAATTACAGTCTCCTAATGAGGTTATAAGCCGTGCAGAAATCGTTGCTTTGTTAATGAGTTATGAACTGCTTATAAACGTGTTATAATATAGATATAGGTTCAAATCCAGTGTATACAGTGTTTATTAATCCTTTTTTTGATACTGATATATAATCAGTTGTTGTTGTTTGTTGTTGTTGTTGTTGTTGTTGTTGTAGTTGGACTCGGAGTGTGATTTTCTGTAACGTACCTTTTCAGGATTTGTGCTTTCATTATGGTGGATGCTGATGCAGCTCAGAGGGGAACTGAACTCCGACCACTTCCTGTGGAGCTGCTGACACTTTCACCCCATGGCCACGACCTCATCACAGCCCGCTTGACCCCGGTGTGTGTGTGTGTGTGTGTGTGTGTGTGTGTGTGTGTTAGAGTGTTGTGAGATTTTTTCAGAGAGGGTTCATGACTGGAGTCACTGATCCATCAAGACACCTTTAAGATCAAAATGATGATCCATTTGAACATTTTTATCAAAATAGAACAAGACTAGAAACCTATTTTATTAACATTACACTGTACACGATTCAGTAATAAACACAGAGAGAAACTGGAAGGCATAATCTCCTCTCCTCTGTCTAGAGTTTGCTGAGAAAGACAACAAAGCACTGTGACTGTTACAATGCACTGACACTGGAGACTCCTTCCATAAGTGTTCAATAAACATCTAACAAAAACACTTCACCATATCAATGACTATAGTTTGTTGTTGTTGTTGTTGTTGTTAAAGAATGACACACGTTTAAAAAAATGCCCTTATCATTAGTGTTAGAGTATGTTGTGCGTCCGCCGTACGAGTCCCTGTGAACGAACTGTTACTATAGAAACCATAACGTATTAAAAGTTAAGCTACAGTCCGAGCCGAGCTGTTATAGAAAAATAATGCACACCTTCTGACCAATCAGATTTGAGGATTCAGCCACACTGTGGTATAAATGTATAATATATAGTGTTTAATAATCATGCAGTGTTATTGTTGTATTGCTATACAACATAAAAGAAGATGTTCAGGGTCAGTAGGACATCATTGTTTAATCTGACCTTTCCCGTTACGCCGTGGAAACTGGGGACAAAGATGTTATTATTATGGGATGTCAGGTGAGGGAACATATTAATCGTGGAAGCTGCGGCGCATCAGAGCAGAGTTCATTAAGGAGGTCGCTGAGGAAAGGGGGAAAATCCCGAGTAGCGTCTACTGAGTCTAATTCTCAGACTCAGTCATGCTGAAGGGCTCGAGGATGAGGACAAAAGAAAATTCAGCATGCTGTTAGGGAAAAAAGAAAGAAAAATTGGCAGGTGATAGAAAAAAAACCCAAAATTTAAATTCACACAAAATCAATTATGAAGAGAAAACCAAAAAGACAAAATAAAATTAAACAAAATTTTGTATTCCATTAGGAAAATATATAAACAAAATAAAAGAACATGTAACATGCTATTAGAAAAAAATAAACGAAGTTTGCACGCTTTAAAAAAAAACGAAAAAGAAAGAAAATTTATTTAACTTCAAGAAACTTAAAGGAAATTTAGCAAGCCTTTAGAAAACAAGCAAAAAAAAAACAACAACAAGAAAATGAATGAAATGAACAAAACAACAACATTTGCCATTCGAGAGAAAAAAATAAGAAGAAAACAAAAGAAAATTTGGCACGTTTTGTTGTTAGAAAACAACAAAAAAAGACAAACAAAATGAATTTTTTTAAATGACAAAAAAAGAAAAACAACAAAATTCAGCATGTCGTTAAGAAAAGTCAAAACATAACAAACAAAAAAAAAGCAAGAAAAAAATGTGCATGCCTCACAAAAAAAGAGAAAACCATGAAATAAACTTTTCATGAAAAAACAACTTTTGCATGTTATTTGAAAAATCAAACAAACAAAAACAAAATGAAAGAAAATCTTGCAGTTATGGGGAAAAAAATCCAGATGAGAGAATATCTGCGCTGTGGTGTTGAGGTGGTTAGAGGTCTGGGCCGGGTGTAATCATATTACCTGCGCAGGCCGTGAGGACGTGTTGTTTATTTATTATTATTTACAGATTTATTTATTTCTTTTCGGTGACGACGTGCGCGGTGATGGATGGAGAAAGCAGCAATTAGCAAATGAGGTAGCGAGGTTTCGCGGTGGGATTGTCAAAGGAGGCAGAGACGGCGATGTCAGAGCCACGTGTGTGTGTGTGTGTGTGTGTGTGTGTGTGTGTGTGTGTGTGATGGGGGGATTCTACTGCCAGGTGTGAGAAGAAGCGAGGGATGGAGGGAGCGTGGAGGTGTAGTGGAGGAAGGAGGGGGGGTCGGTGGCAGTATATTTATTAGCGGCTGTCAGCGGGGTGACACTTTGATGAATGGTGGTGTGTAATCAGGAGTGTGTTCAGACAGCCTGCACTCACAGCCTTCTACCTGCCAAATCACTCACACACACACACACACACACACACACGCACACACACGCACACACACACACACACACACACACACACACACACACAAAGCGCAACATGCCGTAGCTTTTTCCCTTAACCTTTAGCAAAATAAGATCTCACAGAAAACAACATGGAAAAACAGAAGGATGGAGAGAATGACAGAGAGAGAGAGAAAGAGGAAGAGAGAGAGGGAGAGAGAGAGAGGGAGAGAGAGAGAGAGGGATGATGTGATGATGACGGTGAGACTTTATCTTATTCCGCTCCTCAGTCTTCTCCTCTTTAGCGATTATTCACATATTGTTTTTTTTTCTTCACCGTTGTTTTATTCTCATCTTTTTCTCTCTTTCAACTGCACTTCTCTTCTTGCCACTTCTCTCTCTTTTTTTTTGATTTTCCTGCCTGTCTTCTGTTTAATCCTTTTAACGTCTTTGGCTTTTTATTGAATTTTCCGTCACCCAAGCGTGAGTGACAGATTTGTTTGTTTGTTTGTTTGTTTGTTGTTTTCTAATAGCGTGTTTAATTTTTTCCCTTAATGAGGTTCAATTTTCTATCATTTTGTTTGTTTAGTTGTTTTTTTCCCCGAATGTCATGTGAAATTTTCTTTTTATTTTTTGTTGTTGCTTTTCTTTTTTTTGTCATTAAAACAAAGTTTTTTCTTTTGTTTGTTCTTTGTTGTTGTTTTCTAAAGTCTTGCTAAATTTTCTTTCAGTTTGTTACATTTTTGTTTCTGCTTCTCATCTGAGCTTTTTCTTTATTTAAAAAAAAAATTCTGTCGTTTCTGTCTGACTTCTTTTATATTCTCTTGTTTTTGGCCCTTTGTCAAATTTGTGGGCGTGTCCCAATCCACACATCCTGTTCACTACGTAGGACAGATCGTAAGTCCACCGTGGGCGTGTCTCAATCCACACACTCTGTTCACTACGTAGGACAGATCGAAAGTCCACCGTGGGCGTGTCTCAATCCACACACCCTGTTCACTACGTAGGACAGATCGTAAGTCCACCGTGGGCGTGTCT
>CM074989.1:1465720-1478220 GCA_037576825.1 Pangasius krempfi | reverse complement strand
CCGGGATGGTGTGATGATCAGTACGGACGTCACTGGTGGTAAATGATGCTTGATTTCCTCTGCTGTGACAGAGACGAGTGTAAACTGATCGCTCGGCTCGTCTGCGGCTAAACAGGAAGTGTGTATTATTTAGCGCAGTAACACAGTGTTGGTGGATGTACAGTATTTTTAAAGAATTAAAGAATTATTCCCGAGAATATTTCCGAGGCGTCTACGTCTTTCCGGATGATTCCTGTCGTGTGATGTGGCGAGGCGACGCTCCACTGCGCCGTCTATTCTGTCTCGTATTATTAGTCCATTAACCAGCTACTCTTTGTTTTCTCTCTCTCTCTCTCTCTCTCTCTCTCTCTCTCTGCCAGCTGCTGTGCTGTGAGACTGTGTGAGTGTGTGTGTGTGTGTGTGAGTAGTTTCCCTCCCTCCCGTCCTCCTCCTCCTCCTCCTCTTTTTTTTTAACAACAGCGTCCTCATTTTTAAACTATCTATCATGTCCGGGCCAGTGGGGCCTCTAAACTGTGCAATTGGCACTTTCTCGGTTGCTGAGCTGGAAAAGGCCGTATTGCTGTCGGAGACACAAATCTGGAGCTCGTACGGGCATGCGGGAGACTGCTGCTTCAGAGCAGGTGGACACACACACACACACACACACACACATACATTTATTTAAAAAAAGAAAGCCGGACGTCCAATTACATTCAGCTTAATTGTAAAGACTCTTAATTGTTGTTAAAAAATGTAAGTCGCTCTGGATAAGGGCGTCTGCTAAATGCTATAAATGTAAATGTAAAGACAGCTAACATGGTCATGAAAAAATCTACATATTCTACGTTTTTTTAAAAATATATTTGTGTCTTTTTTTAAAAATAAAAAAATTCTCAGAATAAATTTACTTCAATTATAGTTTCTATTTGTTCCAATATTTTATTATTTCATAGCCTCTTTCCCTTATGTTTAACAAGGGCGCCAATAATTCTGGAGCCGACTGTAAATGCTACAGGATGAAATTCCTACACACACACACACACACACACACACACACACACCATGACTGTCAGAGTGAATCTTGATGTTCATACACTATCTGAATTTTTATATTTGATATTTACATATTTGTAGGCAAAAAAACTCCCATATTTTTCTGTTTAATATCCCGTGTTCTACTTCACCCAAATATCGACACACACATTTCAGAAACTTTTTTTCCCCTAAATGATATTTCTGTCATTTGGTAAATATAACATGAGACATTGTTTTCACATAATTTATGATTAAAGTCTTTAAAAATGAACAAAATATGCGTCCTAAAACTGATGTTACACTGAGGCCAAATCCTCAATGGCTTCCTGTTCACTACATGTGCTCACTACGTAGTGTACATAAAGCCATCAAAATAGCATGACTCCAATAAACCACGGTGTGTCACGCTGGTATGGGAAAATAATCAGTGATGAGGTGTTGATTATTTTCCCATAACAGCACGTCCTAAAGTGTTGTATTCCTCTTCTAACCACAGCGATTCTCTAACAAATACAAATCTTACTTATTAAAGAAGGCCATATTTATAGTTAAATTTTTATCCGTTTATAATTACATTTAATGTTGTGGAAAGTTCCTGTTCTCACTTACGTTATAGCAGCTATAAAAAAGTCGTTCCCTTTCCAGCCTCTCTTGTTTGTTTGTTCTATAATAATCTGCTTATTATTATTATTATTACTATAGAAACGACGCATTAGAACAAGCGCAATGATATTGCAATTCAACACGAATCAACACCTTCTGACCAATCAGAATCCAGAATTCTACAGCGCTTTGGCATAAAAAAAAAATGCTAACAATGTACATATAGTGTGATGTGTGAAAGTGAACGTGTTTACACGTCATTTTGGATCAGCAACAGACACAATTGTCAAACGATAAAGTGTGATATTGTATGATGCGGTTTTTATACTAAAAATAAATTTAAAAATTAGTTGCTGTAAAAAAAATTAAAGCTGGCGTATTTATCAATAAAAGGGAACTTGATTATATTTGTGACATATGGTGGCCGACGCCGAGGTGTTGAGGTTGGCTGTGACGGAGTCGGGGTGTTTTTCTAGAGGCGGGGTTGTGACAAACACTCTCTCTTCTTCTCCTCCCACACACACACACACACACACACACACACACACACACACACGTTCACACGCAGCAGAAAATCAATGCTGCGCTGTCAGCGGGTCCCTGGCGTGGCTCATCGGGGTGTGATTTTCTCCCAGCGAATGTCAAACGCGAGACGAATCCTCAGTGCTCAATCTGTTCCACCGATAGTTCACAGGAAAACAAACCCAAGACGAAGCGTGTTGTAGTGTGTGTGTGTGTGTGTGTGTGTGTGTGTTTCGCACCCCTCGGCCCCTCATCAGCAACAAACAAGCTGGGTGTGAGAGGTGGAGCCGGCAATCTGGCCAGGAAGTGTCTGATCTCGCTCGCTTTCTCACAACCATCACGTCCCGTCGGCCCTTCGACGCCGTCTCACACCTCCGCAGCTTCTCTTTTGTCCTTATTACAGCTTTTGTTTGGTGGTACGTTTGTAACCGGTGGTGTAGCTTTGCTTTCTGGTTGTGGTAGCCGTACCTTAGCTAGCCCTAAAGAAATACAAATAACTGAACAAGCGGTTGAGACGTTGTGGTTAAGACGTTGGACTCTTTATCGGAAGGTTGAGAGTTCAATCCCCGGCACCACCACGCTGCCACGGCTGGGCCCTTGAGCGAGGCCCTTAACCCTCAACTGCTCAGCTGTATAAATGAGATAATTGTAAGTCGTTCTGGATAAGGGCGTCTGCCAAATACCATAAATGTAAAATGTAAATAATAAGAGGAATATAATGAATAATACGATGCCCTGTGTCCCCGAATGCTGACCAGTTTCCTAGTCCCACAAAATGATGCTACCACAACCATGCTTCACAGTGACGATAGTGTTCATTTTTAATCATTTCTCACAATGTTCAAATTTTGTGATTTTTAAAAAAAATAATCTGGAAAATGATACGTTTCCAGAACTTTGTCCCGGATTTGTTTTAATCGCTCTTTGGTCTTCATGATGTTGTTTGTTTAGGTATGTTCTCTAACAAGCTCTGCGGCAATGTTGCGGAGATTCGTGACATAAATTTCCCAGTTAAGTCCATTTCAGTTCCGGGTTATACCACTATAAAATGGGGAAAAATTCAAGAGGTTGAATATTTACGTAAGCCGTACGTTAGCTAGCACTAAAGGTAGATAAATGAACAAACTATAATAATTATAATAATAATAATAAGGTAAGTTAGCTGCCCTGTATTTGGGTCCATCCATCTTTCCTTGAATGCTGATGTGACATTTCCTATTCCCACAACATGATGCTACCACAACCATGCTTCACAGTTGTTCAACACAGTAGTGTTCATTTTTTAATCATTTTAATCATTTCTCACAATGTTCAAAGTTTGCAATATTTTTTATATTATTGATACTTTTTCAGAACTTTGTCCCTGTCTTGCTCTGATCGCTTGTTGGTCTTCATGATGCTGTATGTTTAGGTATGTTCTCCAACAAACTCTTGTTTCTTCCCAGGAACAGATGTATTTATTATTGAGATCATGTGACACTTTAATTACACACAACTCTGTTCAAACAATTACGTGAATTCTGATGGCAACAGAACTAATTTAGGGGTTTCACAGCAACAGCGGTGAATACTTCTGCAATCGTAACTTTTAGTTGTAAATATCTTTACCATATTATGGATCGTTTTTTTGTAGGTTCATGACAAAGTTCTCAATAACATCCATTTCAGTTCCAGAATGTAACAATACAAAATGTAGAAAAGTTTAAGGGGGTGAATACTTATGAAAGACACTGTAAATGGAAGGTAGACAGGTAAATTAGCTAGCTAATAGCAACTAATTTTACTCAGATAAGTTAGCTGCTAGCAGAAATACTAACCTCTGCTAACTGTAGATAAATAAGCTATAAAATGCTAGCACTATACAGATTAATTAGTTAACTAATAATATCCTACTGCAGTAATTTTAGCTAACCAGGTAAGTGAGCTGTAATCTACTAGTATTAAAAGGTAGATACAGGTAAATTAGATAATAATAATAATAATAATAATAATAATAATAATAATAATAATAATAATAATAATAATATCTCCTGTGGTAATTTTAGCTGGATAACTTACGTGTTTTCTACCAAAATAGATAGATTAATTAGCTAGCTAGCTTGCTAATAATAACCTCTGTGGTCATTTTAGCTAGCCATTTTGCTAGCTAAAATGCTCATGAAGTGATACATTTAAAAAAATAAAATAAAAACATTCAGCACAAATCTTTTAATTAACAAATGACTGAACAATGAGTGACTGTAGAAAATCTTTCATTCATCCTTTAATTCATTCATGTTGAGAATCTTTCATTCATTATAATCATAAGTAAATGAAATTATATTAAAAAAAATGTACATTATAAATCCATCTTCACCTTCAGTGAGTGCTTTATCCTGGTCGGGTGAGTCCGGAGTCTATCCCAGGAATGCTGAGCACGAGGCGGGAATACACTGTGGATGGAAAAAAAAATCATTCCTTAGTCTTTATTATACATTAAATCTGTACCTTGAGAATCTGTTCCTGATATTCTCAGCATAAAAAAAAAAAAAAATCAGCCTTAAACTTCTTTCTCCACGCCGGTAATAATACGCGAGTCACTAGAGGGCGCTGTATATCCAGGTTGTTTGTTTGTCCTGGGCTTTCAGACTTGTTTACGTTTGCTTGTGTGTTTAGTTAATTTGCTCTCGAGCTCACGGCCTGCTGTCCTTCGTCCTAATGAATGTCCTCATTTTCCCTCCTACTTCCTGTTTCTCCGTCTCCTCTTCAATTAATCAATTAATCTGCTCTGCTAAGTGTGTGTACAAACATGCGGATGTGTTCCTCAGCCTCGGGGGTTCAATCAGAATCAGTGTGTGTGTGTGTGTGTGTTGTGTGTGGATTAATAAAAAAAATAATATATATAGTGAGCGTTTTTATTGACTTCATGTAGCCACATCATTCCAGATTAAAGGTGCGATCTGAAATCTGACAGAGCTGCAATGTTAATATTTTCCTATAGCGGTCTAATTATAGCTAGAAATAACAGGCTGTTAAATACGCAGTAACTTATATCGTGGTCTACATTTTTAATAATAATCAGAAAACAAATCAGTTTTAAGAATATTCTGGCAATTTCCGTCACCCGCACATTTTTGTGTTTAACCGTTTCATGCATGAATTATTTAAAAACATCCACATAGTTTAGATGAATTTTTTTAAATTTCATTAAATTTGCATATCATATGAATTTTTCCTTTTTCTAATTATATGACTAATATAATAAAATAAAATTGAAATAATAAAACAATCAAACATTAGATCATTCTAACATACTGAATGTTGAGGCTTAAAATTATAAAAAGAAAAAAAACCAAACATCAATTTTGTACAAAATATAACAATATTCTTAACATGTTGCATGATAAAGCTGATTTCTGAGGTTTAAAAAAAACTTCAATAAAAAAACACATTTTTGAAAAAAACTCAAATTGTTTATTGGAGTCTGGAACAAAAACATAAACTTTTTAATTGGATAAATATTTAATTTGAGATTTTGTAAAGCTATACAGTCTAAAGAGCAAAAGAAATCAAATTTATAATTTATATTTTCCTAAAAAACGGCCTTAAATTGACTCTACAGAAATACGAACACTGTGCGTAAAAGACTAAAATAAAGAAACAAATAAAAATGTATCTAATGTCCGTTTTACTGCAAATGTAACCGATCAGCTGAGTCACGTTTGGTGTCTAATGTTTCCTTTTAGTTTTGTATTTTGGAGTTTCAAGGTTAAAGGTCACCTAAAATATCTTTAAATGAACAGTAGAATCTGAAATAGTTTTAAAAAACAGTTTAAAAAATTACGTCATAAAAAAAAAATCACTTAAATATGCCATAACTTATATTGCGATCTAAGAAGTAAAAAATAATCAAGAACAATATTTATGCACTGTTTTGATCAACTACTACGCAAGTCAGTTTTAAAAATATTCTAGCATAATATAATAATAATAGAATTTAAATGAAAAATTTTAATAATATAATGATAAATAAGAATGTACTCAAGAATGTCCCCCTTTACATCAAATGTAGTCAAACAACCGAAACATGTTTGTTTGGTGTCCGATGTTTCCTTGTAGTTGTATATTTTGGAGTTACAAGGCTAACGGATAAGTAATGAAAGTCAATTTCACCTTAAAATCTTTGTGCGTCCGTCCGTTACGAGGAAATCTGAAATAATTATACTGTAAACGTTAAACTGCGAATTACACGCAAACGAAATACACAAGCATGCAGCGTTGAAGTGAGCGAGCACTTCACTTCTGCGAGCACCGAGACACGCTCATGCTTCGAGATATGAGTCACAGCATCTTGCGTTCATTTTTAAAGACGATGCTCGATAATAGGGCTCTGTGCGCTGAGGTCGGCCATCAGATAAACGTTATAAAATCTTAAACATAAAACTCATCATGAGGAGGCTATTGCTAGCAGCACACCAACATAAACAGAGCGAAATTAAATGTTTGTGATGTTCCTGATTAATCAATAATAAGTAAGTTACTCATTTCGGTATGATTATCGGTACAGGTAGCACCAAAAAACTTGTACTTGTGCTCGTCTGAAACAAAAGTATTGCTGCATCCCTAATCTTAAATTGGGAAAATTGGTTAGATTTGATTATTTGGAAGCTGAGAAGGTGATCAGGCTGTGGCACATATTTACACGTGACATGTATTAATTCACTTTTCACCTGAAATCTTTAAAGCATTCGACACGTTTTTGCCAAGACGGCTGCGAACTCAATTATCGGCGCTTCAGAAAACAGACCGAAGCAGATGTTCCGCTGTCAGTTGATTAATCCGGATTCGATGACAGCGCACTTGATGTTAATGAATCTGTCGCGTGCACTAATTAAATATCATTTCACGTAGCGACGCTTCGATTGTAGCAATGCTTCAGCGCTGTCACGACGTGTGTCCCGAAACGCTAAAGCGCTAAACCTCTAAAATGTGCAACAGAATGTGTGTAACAGAATGTCCTAATGTACGCCTCACGTCATGTCAGGGAACGGCAAGAAGAAGGAGAAGAATAGAGAGGATAATAAAGTTAAAAAACAATGTCAGGAAGGCGCTTTTCCTTTCCTTTCTGGGAAAGATTCCAGCGCTAATCAGGTACAGAGATACCATCGGAGATACACGCAGCTCCGTCCTCGTCTGCAAGGGGAAAAAAAAACGCACAATGTTTTACAGCGGCCTGAATAGTAGAGCGATCGTCCGAACAATAGCGCGGAGATTGGTACTTAGGAAGGAGAGAGCGAGTGAATAGACAGTCATTAACCTCTCTCTCTCTCTCTCTCTCTCTCTCTCTCTCTCTCTCTCTCTCTCTCTCTCGCTCTCTCGTGCAGCTGGAAGGATGATTATTATCTAAATGAGCTCATCTCGCTCTCCCGAGCCCGACGTCGTCTCCGTTCAGGGGCCGTGTCTTAATCTCTCTCTCATCTCGCCGCCATTGTGCACTCGGGATAATCCGCGTGTCAGTGCGCATACATATGGAAATTAGCTCCTGTTTAATTCCAATTAGCCGCTTAAACGTTACAAAAGGAACCGGGGAAGAGTGTATGACATGGATTGAAACATTGCAACCTGAGAAGAACAGATAGGAACACCGTTAGCCATTAGCGTAGAAAAATAAAACTCGCGCTTCCTCATGATACGATACCACTTCCATTCATGACACAACGATTCGATACTTGATGATAAAATTACATTTTGTCAATGTCAGTATCAAATTTATTTATATAGCGCCATTAAAAACAACATGGGCTGACCAAAGTGCTTTACAACCGCAAATACAAAAACAAAAATATATTAAAAAAAAAACCAATCACATAAATATTAAACTATAGCTACTGCTCGTCAAATGGCGAGGAAAAATCTTTTTTTTTTGAAATTGGATTTGAAAATAGTCCGCGCAGGAGCAGTTCTAATGTGTAGAGGCCGGCTACAACGAAAGCGCGATCACCTATAAGCTTCAGTCTAGATCTGGGAACCATAAGTAGATCTGGGAACCTTGATCACATGACCCAAGAGCTCTAGAGGGACTGTGAACAGATAGAAGCTCCGTAAGGTATGACGGAGCTAGATTGTTCAGCGATTTGTAAACTAGTAAGCGGATTTTTAAAATCAATTCTGGTAGCCAGAGTAGCGAAGCAAGAACAGGGGGTAATGTGCTCACGCCTCCGCGAACCCGCCAAGAGTCGGCATTCTGGACTAACTGTCGTCCGATTAGTCATAGATGTCTGATTAATTCCAATATAGAGCGAGTTGCAATAATCTAGACGAGACGAGATAAAAGCATGAGTCACTTTTCTAGATCATTAAAAGTTAGAAAGGACTTGACCTTAGCTAAAAGTTGGAAAAAGCTCGATCTAACAACCGCATTAATCTGCGTGTCAAGTCCGAGATCACTATCCAATAAAAAGCCCGGATTTTTTTTATTTGCAGTTTAATATAAGATGCAAATTGATCCGGGTTAAGTATTGAATTTGGCGCAGTAGACGAAGGTCCAAAAATAGTAATCTCAGTCTTGCTCTCAATGAAAAAAGTAGGAAATTTGAAGACAACCATGATGTTTCTTTTAGGAAAGTCAAAAGTGGTTCAAGAGCATTTGAGTCTCCAGTTTTCAGTGGCAAACTTCTATGATACGATTTAATATCCGATCCATATGGACGTACTTTATTCAGAATCTGGTGGAGGCCGATTGTTAATTCAAAAATAATGATGATTTTTAAAGTTTTTAAAAGAGTCTCGGGCAAATCACCTAGCCTGTGAAACATGGTTTTGATTTTAATGTATATTATATATATAAATACAATATAAATTATTTTGAACGTACACTGTATTTAAGATATTTTTTAACGATAATGATCGATATACAATCGTTACCTCGATTCATCAGACACCACAATTACACCACTAATATTTTGAAGGTCATCGAACTTCAATTCTTACGAAAAGATAAACATTTCAAAATAAAACCATCAGAACCTATTACTCAGGCATCTTAAAGGTCAACAAGGGTGGAGCTTGAATTAAAATTTCATCAGCCGTTCACTAGCTAGCAAATTTAACATCAGCTTAACTATCGCAGAGATAACATTAATGCTAGCTAATCTAACTACGCACCTTTTTAACATTAGCTACCTATCTTAGCTTTCAGATTTTGCTAAACTGTTGCTAAATGCTAATGTTGCCTATAGTTACAGGTGCCCTCAGAGCAACAGGGTGGAGCTTAAACTAAATTTCTTCAACCAATCACAAAAATCGTACGATATTACAACAATCACTAGCAAACCCAACTTCAGCTACCTAACTATCGTTAACATTAACATCGGCAACATTAACATTAGCTAATCTAGCTTGCTAAGCTAGCTATGTTTGGTAAGAAATTTTGCTAAACTGACTATTTTATGAAAACTTCGTCAACAAGGGAGGAGCTTAAATTAAATTTCAGCCTATTAGAAACATGATCGTATAATTACAACTAATTTGCTAGCAAACTTAAAAAGTCAGCTACTTAACTACTGAAGAGATACCGTTATCTTTTTGCTAAATAATTACATCATGTGATTTTAACCAGGATTACGCTAAATAGAGAAAAAAAAGCTTAGTAGTGATGATGTCACGTAATCACGTTCGCGATTGGCTGATTAAATTTATCCTGACTCCACCCTTTTTACGTTATATTACTATTCATGTTCTATTTTCTACACTACAGCATGAATCTGTAAATTGAACATGTGAGGAACCTTTAATTTAAAGAAGAAAACCTGAGCATAAATAATGGCGCCCTGTGAAATACATTTACATCTCATTGACATTTCTGTTTCATTTCACCAAACGAAGACGGGAAACACAGATTGATGGTGTTCGGGAGAGGCGTACGTGCCAGACATCAGACTCTTTAAAATAAATACATGCATTTTAATTTTTTTCTAATGAAAACAGAACATGGTGGTGTATTTACACTCACACAGAGCTCAGGTTATTAGCGCTATCAATAATCTCTAAAAAAACAAAAAACAAAAAGCAGAAATAAAGTCAAATCAGGGTTTATTTTTCATTTACACTGTATCTGTACCCGGGTTTAAACTCAAAGTGGGCATGGCCTAAACTGGAAAGCTTTCTTTCTTTCTTTCTTTCTTTCTTTCTTTCTTTCTCTGACTTTCTTTTCTCTGCTTTTTTTTGCTCTTTTCTTGGGGACGCCTCCATCGCCAAGCAAGTCTAGTCCTTCTTGTTATTAATTTGTTTGCCTGAAATTCTGTTAAATTATAATTAAAGCAGGAAGGAAGCTACTAAAGAAAACTACTTCACTGTTCACTATTTGTAATGCATTTGTATTCGCTTACATCCTTACAAGACGTATGTGCATTGAAAAGCTTGTGGCGAGATTCAGGGAAATGAACATATGTAACATATATATGTAAAATATGTAACTTAAATAAAGCACAAAATATACAAAACCCACACACACACAGAGCGACATAAAGCTACAATAAACCAAATGCAGGATGAGTAAGAAGAAGCAAGACTGCGCAAGTCTTTCATTCACGTCTTATTCAGCAGCTTTGACACCAAACCTCTAATGAGCATCATTTTGTTGGATTGCATCCATATTAAAAAAAATGACACAATTGTACAAGCGCTACAAAGCTACAAACGCTAATCCCGCCCCCATACTTAACGTCTCAGACCAGTCGGATTTTGTGATTTGGCGAATTCTTATAGATTGCGTTATAATAACGTTAGAGGACCGAATCCAGACAGAATGATATTAACATTTATGGTTTCTGGATTCCATGCAGGAAAAAAAAATGACCTTAACGCTCTATTAAGTCATCAACAACTACCTTAAAGCTGTCAGGAAGAGCACTCTGACGCATTATCATAAAGTTAGCCATCCATCCTCTACCATCCAGACCAACTCCACCCTCGAACTGTCCTCATTTCCCCTCATATATACCAATCCAATATACCGAGCAAAACCACTCTCCCTCCTTTACATTTTATTTTGACCGTCCCGTTCCTTCCTTTCCTTCCCTCCACCCACCCCACTCAATATCCTTCCCTCTCTCGCACGGCATCAATATTTCATAAACTTACAGTGACAAATTTATTTTAATGCGCCTTCCGTGTCGACGCGGAGATTGATTGGCCGATCAGGGCGGTGGCACGACGGCGAGGCGAGTGGTGGAGCGCGGCTTTACCGCATACATTAGTCAAAGACGGACGAGCGAAAGGAGGGAGCGATGGATGGGAAAAAGAGAGTGGAGAGCGCAGAGAGAGATTGAGAGAGAGGGGGCCAGTCGCCAAACTGGGGGAGTAGATTTATCATAGTTATGGCTTTCCTAGGCATCCATTTTCCTCAAGGCCGATGACAGGTAGTATCTGCACAGGCCTGAGTATTGATTGACGGCCCGGTTTCCCGCTCAAATGGACCTGGTTAGGCGCTTCACTGTGACTCCATGATCGCATCACAGGTTGTTGATACTACGGTCATGGAATCGTTGCTTAACGTCAAACAGTGACACGTGAATTGAACCAATGAATCGTCCAACAACTGTTTCAGGGATTGCTAGCATGTAAAAGCCGACACTTCCTGTGGACTGAGAGTGAATTGTGTTATCAGCACGTCGAAGTTGCTTATTTTTCTCCAACAGCACGTCTCAAAGTGTTTTATTTCTCTTCTACTACACCAACGATCACACTTCTTTTGAATGTATTAATCAACGATGCATCGTACTTTTTAAACCATTTATAGCTACATTTAATGTAGCAGAACGTCGACAAAACAAGTTCCTGTTCTTGATTGCGTTATAGCAGCTATAAACAGTCTGCCCTCACCAGCCTCTCTTTCTTTTCTTTCTCTTAAAGACAAAAAAATGCAGCTTGTCATGTCACCAAGAAACCGCAAAAAAAAGCGCAAACTCCTCTGTCCTGAAGTTACAGCTTTACGTCTGACTGTTACAGATCGCTGACACTGGAGACTCCTTCCATAAGTGATGAATAAACTCATTTCTCCTTACAGAAAACTTCACCATATCATCCATTACACACGTTTTTCGTCTACTGTACAAGACCCTGTGGATGAGCTGTTACTATACAAACAATAATCTTCATCTATATTACAGCTGGTATATAAAATTAATCAACACCTTCTGATTCAGTGCTGTAGTATAATATAAACTAGCTAGCTACACCATATGGCCAAAAGTATGTGCACCCCTGACCATCACACCCATATGTGGTTATTCCCAAAACTGTTTGAAGCACACAATTGTACAGAACGTCTCTGTGTGCTGTAGCTTTACAGTTTCCCTTCACTGGAACTAAGAGGCCCAAAC
>CM074989.1:1452138-1465620 GCA_037576825.1 Pangasius krempfi | reverse complement strand
ATATATATATATATATATATATATATATATATATATATATATACACACACACACACACACACACACACACATACATAAGTATATATAAAATCAGCCACAACCTTAAAATCACCTGCCTAATATTGTGTAGGTCCCCCTTGTACTGTTCCCCACAGATTCAGATCTGGGGAATCTGGAGGCCAAGTCAACACCTTGCACACTTTGTCATGTTCCTCAAACCATTCCTGAACAATTTTTGCAGTGTGGCATGGTGTATTAAGTGATCACTGCAATTAGGGAATACCGTTGCCATGAAGGGGTATACTGGGTCTGCAACAATGTGATGTAAATAAAAATGTGATTCATCAGACCATGCCATGTTCTCCCATCGCTCCATGGTCCAGATCAGATGCTCATGCACTTTCGGCAGTGGACAGGGTCAGTATGGGCACTCTGAACGGTCTGTGGCTACGCAGCCCCATACACAGCAAGGTGTGATGCACTGTGTATTCTGACACCTTTCTATCATAGCCAGCATTAACTTTTTTTTTTTTTTTTGTGCTACAGTAGCTCCTCTGTGGGATGGGACCAGACGGGCTAGCCTTCAATCTCCTTGCTGGGAACACTTTTGGTAGGTGCTAACCACTGCGTACCAGGAAAACCCCACAAGACCACTGTTGTAGAGATGCTCTGACCCATCACAATATCACTGCCTAATATATCCCAGTGGCGGGATTCTAACCCCCAATCTCAGAGGTGCGCTGACAACTAAGCCACTGTATCTCCCCTACCCTGCTCTGTGTGTGTGTTCGTGTTTTTTACTCAGTACAAGCTTCAAGTAGTTATGTTCTACTGGCAGATAATTTTTCTAACTTTAAGCATTTTATTTGTAGAAAGAATTTATCTGTCAGTAGAATAAGAAAAGCTTGAAATGGGTAATAATGTCTAGAAATAGGTTTAATAATGTTGTTAAATCTGGTTTATGGTAATCTTATCAAAGGAAGGACTACATGAATTTGACTACATTCAAGATATTTTCACTTTAAGCTATATTTTTTTGTGTATGGTGTGTATGGTAGACGCTACATACAAAAGGAATAAAGAAATATGAGTAATTGTTGACATGTATTTTATGTAAGATGATGTTTTCGCAGCATTTTTGGAAGGAGTCTCCTGTGTCATTGCTTTGTAACAGTCAGAGGTAAAGCTGAACGTTTTCTGAACGCAAAAGTCTTCAGGACAGAAGGCTATGTAGGTTTTGTTAACATGACAAGCTTTGTTTTATTTTTGTCTTATTAACTTCCACCTGGAAGGAAGATGATGAAGTCTTGATGACACACTGATGCCTTTTGAGAAACTTAGGCATAATGAAGCAGCAACAGGAGGAATAGACTAACATCAACAAAAAGATGGAGCATTTTCAAAATTCATTGTCCATTCATGCCAAGGATGAAACACTGCATCAGGTGAATCGCATGGGAGGTAGTTATTTATGTTTGAATTATCAGCAGACACATTCTGCTGAACATAAAAAGAAGATGCAGGTCATGAACAAGATGGAGGTGTGGAAAAAATTCAACCAAACCTATTATACATGGGATTTATTATACATCACATACTGTGTAACGGGGCTTTCATGTCAAATGGGAATGTATGCATGAAGTCTGAATGACACAAAGTTAAAATATTATCAGTGAAGTGAAAATGTCCCACGTTCTGAGTGGAACATTATAAAATATAAAAATATATAGTTATAAAAATATAAGGTAATAAATAACATTAAGGTATAAGGTTTATAAGGTAATGTTATATCTGGCTAAATTGAATACAAATGAAGTAAATGTGACTGACAAACAGGGTAATTATTATGCTAGATACAGTAAAAGTCATAATCATCTACAAGGAATTAAGTGTTTTTGTTGCCATGGTTATTTACAGTATATAATCTCTCTAATTTTCAGACTGAACTCAGATAACATAGAAAGACACTTACATAGGAGTCATTGTGTTTTCCAATGAAGTAAAGAGTGACAGCTGAGGAAAGGGGGTTTTGTCAATAGGGCAATCATGCATGAGGACTCTTGAGTCAAGCCTGCTTGACCTCTGGTCCTCAGGTTCAAGGCTTTCAGGGTAACATCATGGTCAAAGCCATGTATGCAGAGTGTGTGCCGTGTGTCTCAGGAGAGAGGAGGATGGCAGGGAGGAAAGGGACATCTGCAGCACACCGAGGGCTATCGGCTGCTCTGCCAACAATGACCTCACTGCCTCCTGCCCACCAGCCGGGCTCCAGTATGGCTCCCTAGAGACCTACGTCATTATAGCACTCTGATTGCAGCTATTGAGATGGCACATCAATGCGTTACCACAAATACAGAGCAAGAACATTTCTCAGATCCTCCCAATCCTCCCACCAGACAGTCGCTCATAATCTTTGCCATTTTTCTATTTCTGAAGCGCTTCAAAAATCAATTGAATTAATTGTATGCAAGAGTGTAGGTGAATGTGTGAGGATGCTCAGATGGCATGGGATTGTATGATGGCTACTATCTCCACGTCCGGGCCTTTATGGCCCCCAGCAAGCCTTTAAAGCTCCCCAGTGTGAAAGCAGTGGTGAAGCCACCCTTTTTATTGAAGCCTGGACAGAAATGGGAGCTGTTTTTACACCTCTCAGCTCTGGACAATATCAGGGCCCATTTCACGTCATCATGCGGGCTCACCTTGAACTAATGCTCTCTGGGTTTGTGAAAGGCCCATAATGTCCCCATTAATCTCCATGGGTGGGTGCAGGACTGGGGCAGTAGACAGCACAGATGACCTGTAAAAACCACACAGCGCAAACTGCTCAGCCACATAAAGGTCCTCAAAAATGTCCTGCAGGTCACGCCTCGTATATCACAGTACATTAAGACTTCAGGGAAAGCAGACAAAGACCTAACGACGACAATCGCCCCTGCTCTATGACTGCAGGCTGAATTTCTTTGTGTTTTTAATTTTTTAAAACACATATGTCCCCTTTTTTAAAAAAAAAACATTTTTAAATTAAATTTAACATTTAAATTTATTTAAAAATATTTTAAAAATATGTAATTATATATTTAGATGAAGTTTAGTTCAAATTACCATTCTTTCTTTCTTTCTTTCTTATTTATTTATTTACAGTGGTGCTTGAAAGTTTGCAAACCCATTAGAATTTTCTATATTTCTGCATAAATATGACCTAAAACATCTTTTCACACAAGTCCTAAAAGTAGATAAGGAGAACCCAATTAAACATATGAGACAAAAATATTATACTTGGTCATTTATTTACTGAGGAAAATGATCCGATATTACATATCTGTCAATGGCAAAAGTATGTGAACCTTTGCATTCAGTATCTGGTGTGACCCCCTTGTGCAGCAATAACTGTAACTAAATGTTTCTAATAACTGTTGATCAGTCCTGCATATCGGCTTGGAGGAATTTTAGCCCATTCCTCAGTACAGAACAGCTTAAACTCTCATTTCCTCACATGAACTGCTTGCTTGAGGTCCTTCCACAACAATTCTATTGGATTAAGGTCAGGACTTTAACTTGGCCATTCAAAAACATTAACTTTATTCTTCTTTAACCATTCTCTGGTAGAATGACTTGTGAGCTTAGGGTTGCTGTCTTGCTGCATGACCCACTTTCTCTTGAGACGCAGTTCACAGCCAGATGTCCTGACATTTTTCTTTAGGATTTGCTGGTATAATTCAGAATTCATGCAGCAAAACAGGCCCAAAACATGATACTACCACCACCTTGTTTCACACAGTGTTTTCCTTTCTCCAAACATAGTGCTTCCCATTTAAAAAAAAAAAAGTTCTACTTTGGTCTCACCCGCCGACAAAATATTTTCCAATAGCCTTCTGGCTTTTCTTTTTGGAGAACAGTGGCTTTCTCCTTGCACCCCTGCCATGCACACCATTGTTGTTCAGTGTTCCCCTGACTGGTGGTCTCATGAACATTAACATTAGCCAACGTAAGAGAGGCCTTTAGTAGCTAAGAAGTTCCTTCCTGGGTTCCTTTGTGACCTCGCAGACTATTACACATCTTTAATCTAATTTTACCTTCAAATTAACTGCTAATTCTAGAGGTTCACATACTTTTGCCACTCACAGATATGTAATATTGGACCATTTTCTTTAATAAATGACCATGTATAATATTTTTTGTCTCATTTGTTTAATTGGGTTCTCTTTATCTACTTTTAGGACTTGTGTGAAAATCTTATGATGTTTTAGGTCATATTTATGCAGAAATATAGAAAATTCTAAAGGGTTCACAAACTTTCAAGCGCCAATTTATTTATTTATTTACTTTTACAAAGACCATAAAACACTTCTTCATTTTGCTTTGAATAAGGGTGTTTGGCAAATGCTGTAAATATAATATTTTATAAACCCAGAGTTTGGCTTCTCCCCTGAAAACTTGGCTGCATTTCAAGTATCTTTTTGGAAGAGAGAAAACATTAAAATTACTTTTCAGTAATGTGTTTAGTTATTTATGGTTGTTTTTTTTAAAACTGGTTGTCTTTAGAGTTCATTACAAAATGCCAAACATACTCTAGCGCTACAAAAAGCCAAAAAGATGTTATTCAAAATAATAAAGTGTTAATAAGTGTTAATAATAAAGTATTAATATAAACACAATTTATGTACATTTTTAAATATTACAGTTTCAGTGTTTGCTCAAACTTTTGTCCAATTCAAATCTGTCATGTCATTAATTCTTTACAGACTCCATGTGCACATGTTTTGCAACATATTCTTTTTTACTTTCTATAAAATGACCAGTAGAAATAACCCCAGGTAATATGTATCAACTGACTTGTGGGTAAAGATTCTATTATATCTTGAGGGAAAAGAGGTTTTGTGCTTTTTCTTCAGTATAAAGCCACTCCAGGAAGGGCTCATTCTTGTCTATCATTTCCTGCCTAAACCAAAACGAATTAAAGTATGAAACACTGAAGAATAAAATATAGACGACATTTAAAAGGACTCTGGGGCAAAGCCTACACATATTTTATGGTCATGTGATCTAATGCTCAAGCTCAGCCTGTGCAGCTACATGCCATAATGCTTAAAATAAAGGTCAAAACAATCAGTTTGGATTAAAATGAGGTGTATGTAGTATGCATGGATTTTTTTAGTGTGTACATCATGAAGACACTCCACCTCTGCGATTTATATAGAGATCATTTATCCAGTGCAAATCAATCATAATTACTACCTTTTGTAGGAAGAGGACATTTGTACAAATATTTCATAATAAATATTTCTTTTAACTTTCTCCACCAGCTTGAGTGTTTTTACATGGTTGATGAGTACCATGATATTGTGATTTTTTTTTTTTAGACTACTTTATCATACAGAGACAATTCCAAACCCCTACTTGCTTGCAAACATTGCAAAAAAATGTTTGGTGTGTGACAATTTCCTCATACTGTTCATTCCTTACGCTCCAAAAAGCTGACCAGTCCTTTCTGTCTCAAGTTTACTTTCTTTTCCCCTTGTCAAACATCTTTTGACACCACATCCCTGTCTCACCCTTCATCCCTCCAGGTTAACCGTGCTCACACACGTTAGCATGGGCCAAAGCCACAAAACACGCACTGGCTTACGCACAGCTTAGCACTTACAAAAGCCAGCACTAAAACTGCAAGTAGGGCAAACAAATGAGCTTAATAATTATATGGATTAGGGTTGACACAAGCTGATGACATTCACTGGAAACACAAAAGACCACAGATGGCCTGGACACTCTCTACACAACACACACCCTCTTTTTTTTATGAGCCACTGAAGAGCCAGCGTTCACACATGCACAAGCCAAGTCATGATGAGCATTCTGGGTGGTCATTAATGTATGAAACACAGACACAAGGGAGCATGTGAAGATAAATATAGAAGCACACACCCACCCACCCACCCACACACACACACACACACACACACACACACACACACACACACACACACACACACACACACACTTCTTCTCATCCCTACCTGACAGGTCATTAATCTCTTGATATGACTCAGAGAGAGAGAGAGAGAGAGAGAGATGGAGCTCTTTGTGTTGTTTAGTGATGTCTGGAAGATGCTCTGAGCTTTATGAAATTTTAAAGTGTCTTGTTATTCCTCCTCTTGTTGTTGTTGTTGTTGTTGTTGTTGTTGTTGTTGTTGTTGCTGTTGACGACACTGAGTCACTGATGAGAGAAGAACAGATCAATAGAAAGAGAGGAAAATAAAGAGGCTGAACAAGAGACATAGGAAGCTATGGAAGAAAAGAAATAGGGAAAGGATGAAGACAGCAAAGCAGACGGAGTGTGAGAGAGAGAGGGAATCAGAGAAAGAGAGAGAGACAGATGGAGAGAGAGACAGACAGAAAATGAAAGACAGAAAAGCAGAAAGAGAGAGAGAGAGAGAGAGAGGCAGGCAAAGAGAAAAAGAGAAGGACAGATATAAAGAACGAGAGATGGAAAGAGAAACAGAGAGACAGACAAAAAGAAAGAAAGAAAGAGCGAGTGAGACAGTGAGTGCCCTCTGCTCTGGACCGTATGTTACATCATGTCTCTAATTACTGGATTAATGAGATCCTCAATTCTGTCACACACACACACACACACACAGACACACACACACACACACACACACACACACACACACACACACACACGCGCACACACACACACGCTAAGGGACATGTTTAGGTGTGATGACGGTGTGTTGAGGTCAGACAGTGTTTATTTGACACTTTTAAAGATATGTGTGTGTTCTGTGTGTGTGTGTGTGTGTGTGTCTGTGTGTGTGTGCGTGTGTGTGTGTTCTGTGTGTGTGTGTGTGTGTGTGTGTGTGTCTGTGTGTGTGTGTGGAGCAAAAATATCAAGTTTTACTACTACATTTTACTACTTTGGCATCAGTTGTCGTTGAGTGTATGTGTGTGTTTGTGTGTGTGACTACTCATGTGTGTTTGTGTGTGTGTGTGTGTGTGAGTGCGTGTGTGTATGTTTGTGTCTGTGTGTGTGTGAGTGCGTGTGTGTCTACTCATGCGTGTGTGTATTTGTGTGTTTATGTGATGCAGTGTGTCATCTGGCAGCACGGCCCAACAGCCCCCCAGTGTGAGACGGGTGGGAGAGTGAGAGTGTGAGGTGTGTGTGTGTGTGCGTGTGTGTGTGTGTGCGTGTGTGTGTGTGCGTGTGTGTGTGCGTGTGTGTGTGTGTGTGTGTGTGCGTGTGTGTGTGTGTGTGTGTGTGTGCTGAATCAGCGGGAAGCTGTTCCTAATCACCGCTGCTCGTCTGTTAATGAAGTTAATGACGAATGTGAGGAAAGGCGGAACGCTGAGAGAGGAGAAGTTCCACCACACTGCCTAGAACTTCTGTTCCCTCACTCCTCTCTTCTGCCCACTCATCCTCCACCAATCCCTCACTCCTCTCCTTCACCTGCTCGTCCTCCGTCAATCCCTCGCTCCTCTCCTCCACCTGCTTATCCTCCTTTATTTCATCTCATTTCCTCTTTTTATCTCTTTTTAATTCCTCACTCTTCTCCTCCTCCATCCTCCATCTGCCATCCATTTGTCCTTCTTTATTCCCTCGCTCCTCTCCTCCACTCATCCCTCATTCCTTAATCACAGTTTCTTCTCCTCCAACTTCTCGTCCTCTTTTAATCCCTCGCTCCTCTACTTTGCTCTCATATCCTTCTTTATTCCCTCGCTCCACTCCTCCACCTGCTCATTTACCAACCATCCCTCATTCCTCTCCTCCATTCCTTTGTCATTCTTTAATCCCTTCTTTAATCCTGTCCTCCTCTCCTATGCTCACTCATCCTTCTTTAATCCCACAGTCCTCTACTCCACCTGTTTGTCCTCCTTTCATTCCTTGCTCCTCTTCTCCATCTTGCATTCGTTTCTTTAATCTCTCACTTCACTCCTCCGTCTGGGGATCCTCTTTATCCCCTCGCTCCTTTCCTTTTGTTCGCTTGTCCACCTTTATCCCCTCACTTCACTCCTCAATCCGTGCTCCTCTCCTCCACCTGCTCATCCTCCTCTCCATCAATCCCTCCCTTCTGTCTTTCTCCTGCTCTCATGATTTCCCATGATCCTCCACTTCTTGTAGCCATGCTGTCGTTAGCACATGACAGAGACAGTCAGGTTAATGAGAGGAGAGAGAAAGATGTTTGCACGTTCTCTCTGTTTAATCAGCAGTCCTCTCTCTTTCTCTCTCTCTCTCTCTCTCTCTCCGTCGCTCTCTCCATCGCGCTCCATTAGAGACGACAGGGTTTTGATTGGCCGCTTCGTCTCTGCAGATTGAGATATTTAGCGCGCAGGAGTTAATGTGGGCCGTGAGATATAAACGAGATGCTTCCGTTAATCTGTCTAAAACAGGTTTCAGGTAGAACAGCACTTATTTTTACGTCACGTCGTGACGTCGTAATCGTTTGTGTTAGAGCCCTTTAATTCATAACTCAAAATTCTGACTGGAAAAAAAAAAAAAGTCGAATCATTATTTTAGGATTCTGGAGTCGTAAAAACGTAATAATTATCGCGGGTATTTTGTATTAGCATTCTCAATCTGATCTCCATGCAGTGAAACATTCTCAACTTAACTCACAGGTTTATATTAATGCGCTTGTTATCGTTTCTATAGTAACAGCTCATTCACAGGAACTTCGTTGACAAGTCGTTAATCTGTAAGGAGATGTTTATGGAACAGTTATGGAAGGAGTCTCCAGTGTCGGTGCTTTGTAACAGAGGTAAAGCTGCAACTTTACGTTTTCCGACGTCTTCAGGATGGAGGAGTTTACGCTTCGTTGCGGTTTCTCGGTCACATGACAAGCTCCGTTTTTTTTTTTGTCTTATTGACTTCAAGGGAGAGGAAAAAGAGAAGCTGGTGAGGGAACGACTGTTTACAGCTGCTATAACGTAAGTGAGGACTTGTTTCGTGGACGTTCCACAACATTAAATGCAGCTAAAAATGGATGTGTCATTTTTTTAATAAATAAAATTCCAAATAATTGACTTTAGTCTAATTAAAATATTGACAAATGAAAAAAATGACAGTCGTAATGTTTCCTTTAATTAATTAATTTTTTTTTTCTAATTGCGTTTTTATTTCTGTACATTTTACTTTATTCATTAACGTAAAATTATATATTTAAAACATCCAATCGAATCCACCGCCTACCTACACACCTATAGATACCACGACCAATCACCTCTTCACAACTCGTCCATCAGTCTGATTCACTCTCCGTTCTTTGCTTTAATGAAGTAAGAACTTGGGAAGTTCTCATGAAAAGTTTGCATGATTTCAAACAAATGAGAGCCATGTGATTGGATTTCACGAAGGTACAAACACTAACCCTGTCTTTAACTCCGCCCACAACCTCAACCTCAACCTCAACCTTAACCTCAACCTCAACATCAACCTTAACCTCAGCCTCAACCTCAGCCTCAACCTTAACCTCAACCTCAACCTCAACCTCAACCTTAACCTTAACCTCAACCTCAACCTCAACCTCAGCCTCAACCTCAACCTTAACCTCAACCTCAACCTTAACCTCAACCTTAACCTCAGCCTCAACCTCAACCTCAACCTCAACCTCAACCTTAACCTTAACCTCAGCCTCAACCTCAACCTCAGCCTCAACCTTAACCTCAGCCTCAACCTTAACCTCAACCTCAGCCTCAACCTCAGCCTCAACCTTAACCTCAGCCTCAACCTTAACCTCAACCTCAGCCTCAACCTCAACCTCAACCTTAACCTCAACCTCAACCTCAACCTTAACCTCAACCTCAACCTCAACCTTAACCTTAACCTCAACCTCAACCTCAACCTTAAACTTTGAATATAACTTTTAAATGATTTTTAAATATACATTTCTGTGTTCTTGTTCGCTTTATCCAGGTCAGGATCAGGGTGGATCCCTGGAGCCTATCCCTGGATGGGACGCTAGTCTTCATCTCAAAGCAAAACGCACACACACACACACACACACACACACACACACACATTTACACCTACACCTACAGGCAAATTAGCATTGGCAGTTCATCTAGAAGGTATGAAACTCCAGTAACCCAAGCTCAGGACTGATCTCTTCCCTCTGCACCACCGCGTTATTACTGTTATCTCCCACTGACAGCTGCTATATTAGTAAAAAAAAAAAAAAAAAAATATGTTCATTATCATTTAACAAAACACTGTTCATATTGTTTTTTTGTTTTTTTGTGTGTGTGTGGATTGTGACTTTTAGCCCTGACTGTAGGTTCATCTGAAGTTGGTTCTCTGTCTTTTTTCCCACAGCTCTGGTTATGTAACAGTCATTAACCTGTGTGTATCTGGCATCGAACAAAGATCTGCTACACAGGAAATACACACGGCAACTTCCTGTGCCTCTCGCCGTTCGTCCCTCTAGTATCAGCCGGTTCCATGCATTCACACTCTCACTGCTATCGGGAAGAGATAACACACACACACACACACACACACAGGATCCACCTGTGCACTGCCCCTTCGCCGCCCCTTCATCCTGTCCTATAGCACTTTCCTCACCGCTCGCAAACGCGACCTGTCCCGAACGGACCGAAGGTCGGAGGCCATCAGGGTCAGAGGTCATGGATGTAGGGACTTCCCCATAATCATTTCTGGAAAGAGGTCAGGACAAACAAGACAATTTAGATTAGAAAGCGTCTCCTTTATCTACTGTAAGAGGAAATACGAGAACGTCTAATTACACGCAGCTTCCGCAGGAGGAAACGCGGCCGCATCTTCCAGAGAATGGAAACGTGAGGCCAGTCGGGGGGAAAGGTCACATGATAACTAGATGATGGATGAATTTATTTTACAGTAAATGCATCATTTGGACTTTGCTTTTTTATTTTTTGTTTCAGTGCCTCATGTTGTCTTTTGTGTTCTGTATTTTGCGACACAGTCTCGGGAACAAGAAGTTCAACTTCTTATTGCTTTTTATTATGTTTATTACAGTGACATGTATGCGAACACGATTCATTTATTAATTAGCTGTTGGACAAAAGTCTAATTTCTGACACTTTTAACAAGATCTCCCAGTCCATTGACTGTACTGTACACCACAGTGCTGCTGAATCCTGGACTCTGATTGGTCAGAAGGTGTTGATTGGTTTTCTATAACAGCAGCTCTGACAGCAGCGCAGGTTTATATTAATGCGCTCGTTCTGATACGTTATCGTTTCTATAGCAACAGCTCGTTCACAGGGACGTGTACAGCAGACGCTCCATATAAATGGATTAAAAAAAGTTTTCTGTTAAGAGATGCTTACTGAGATGCTTACCATTTATGGAAGGAGTCTCCAGTGTCAGCGGTAAAGCTGTAACTGTAAGTTTTCCGACATCTTCAGGACAGAGGAGTTTGCGCTTTGCTGTTTCTCGTAACGTGACAAGCTGCATTTTTTTTTTTTTGCCCGTTTCGTGGATGTTCCATAAAATTTTATGAAACTGTAAATGGATAAAAAGTACAAAGTGTCATTCTTTAATAAATATTTTAATCGTTGAAAATTTGCTGTGTTATAAGAGGAAAAAAAACCCACTTCGTGATGATGTGTTGCTATGGTAACAGTAACTGTGCTTCATCACACTGCACCATCGCTGATTATTTTCCTGTAACAGCACCACACACAGTGTTTTACTCCTGACTTTTTACTTTTTTGTCTAATATGTAGCCGTCCTACGAGTGTGTGACCAAGGTGTCTTTTGGGTCAGGTGTTATCTTGTCTGTTGACTCATCAGGAATTTTTCGGACCTTGTGTCCCTTCTCAGGTCTCGTATCATGTCACAAGTCCCACTGTAAATCATCTCCACATTTCCTGATTTCATTTGGCCTGATGCTTATCAAACTGCTGGTACAAACAAAGGCATTGTGGGAAAAAAGGGAGAAGATTCATCTGCAGGGTTAGTGGGTCATCCTTGAGATAACGCATCTGTGTGTGTGTGTGTTTTATGGGCTACTGAAAAGAGCTGACAGCTAAAATTCCACCAGGGGCAAAGGGCATGAGCGACAGTGACATGAAGACACACACACACACACACTCACACATGCACATACAGAGCACAGGGTGGGACAGTACAGTAAATGCTTCCTTATTAACCCGTGTGTATGTGTGTATGTGTGTGTGTGTGTGTGTGTGTTTAAAGAAAAAGGGCCAACCTGGGATCTGTGATCTGATGTACCTCCGTCGTAAAGGACAGCAGCAGGCTCTCCTTCCTTCCTCGTCCATTGTGAGTTGTGGATGGTGGATGCGGGGAACACACACACACACACACACACACATACACACACACACACCACTTCCTTCTCTGCTTATACGCTGCAGGAAAGCACAGCGATGGGTGAAGGCCGGGCTTCTTCCTCCTGTGCCTCAAAACACACAGCATCACATGAGTACAAAAGTTTGTGCACCCATGGGACAAGATCACAAAAACAACAAGGCATTTAGTGTGTTAAAATATGAATCATTATATATCTACACCACATCACTGTTAGATTCTGGGTTCTGATTGGTCCGAAGGTGTGGATTACAGTACTGACAGTAACATAAGCACATAATTAAATAAAGTTTAAAGTCTGAGGTACAAACGTCTTCCTAAAACATTTTCATTCATTGATCAGAAATACAGTGATGGAAAAAGGTACACACACATTTATCAAGTGTGTGTGTGGAAACCACACAAGCACAGTGAATAAATGTATACTGGATTATAAAAAATAATTCGTTTAAAACATTTTCTGTGTCACATCCATCGTTGATTTTCTCAAATCTTCAGGAAACATGGCTTTTCTGCAGCACTACAGCTCTGTGCTTTGGCTCAGTTTAGCAACTTACATCTACAAAACAAACAAACAAACAAACAAACAAACAAACTCAGAAGTGGACCGAGACGACGTCGCAGGGTTCTTACCAGCCCACATAGAAGATCCACACAGAGTGGGAGAACAGGCCAGGGTTCGGTTCAAATGGACTGTGTGAAAACATCCTAAAAACCCAGTATGATCGATTTGGAGTCAAATGACTTTCTAATTGTAATTGATCTCTGGAAGTGGACTGAGATGATCCCTCAGGGTTCTCATCAGCCCAAAAGAACCGCACTGAGAGGGAGAACACACAAGGGTTCTGTTCAGATGAACTATGTGAAAATACAGCATGTTTGATTCAGACTCGATTCAGAGTCAAATCACTTTCTCACTGCAATCAAACTGCACTAGGGTTCACTTGGATGTGGACTGAAACGACGTCGCAGGGGGGGAACACATCAGGGATCGATTCAAACATACACAACATTTAACATTAGCTGGGTTTACTCCGAACATGTCATCTGACTCAGTTGTGATACGAACTTGACACCAAATGTGACAACAGCAGTCTTTCTAAATGTCTATGCAGGTTTATGCCATTTCCACTAAAATGCCTGCATAGTGTCAGGGAGCCCTGTGAACATTCCCCTTA
>CM074989.1:1437138-1447138 GCA_037576825.1 Pangasius krempfi | reverse complement strand
TGTGAAAGATATCACTGATTAAATTTCATAACTTGCATAACCAACTCACTTTACTCCTCCAAAGTTTTAACCAAAATCCTCTCCCCAAGAACATGATATAAAAATAATATTTTTCAGAGGAATTAAAAAAAAAAAAAAAAGGTCTGAAAAGGAAAGTTGTGAGCTTCTGTGAGCTTCAGGAAAAAATAATAATAAATAAAAAAACAGTCAGGAATATTGGAGGTGTGATATGGGTGCCATTTTGGAAAAAGGAAATTTTAACTTTACATTTCATCTTAATTTCTCAACTCTTTTTCTTCTTATAAGTAGAACTATTATGTATTAAAACTTGGCTTTGTTTTTTTTTGTTTTTTTTTAAACTAACCTGTCAGGAAAGTGCTGAAAGTGACCTGAAGAGTAAGAGATAAATAATCAAACAGAACTATTTCTATGTTGCTTTCACTCTTTCTAAATGGCTGAATCTGAGGAGATTTATGGCATGTTGAATAGAAAATATTTCATTAGCAATATTCCAATGTTGCAGAGTGACTAAAAATAACAGTGTGTGTGTGTTTGGAACCGTTATTTTGATTTCCTGCCTCCGAAGCTACGGTGAAGACAAACAACCTCCTCATCACCAGAGTTACACCCATCTTTATTATCATGATAAATCTAATCGAGAGTGCAAGCTAGGCTAGTTTGATAGCCGATACTAGCTAGGACTCGTAAGAGTGTTGTTATAGCGTGATTAGTGTGTGTGTGTGTGTGTGTGTGTGTGTGTGTGTGTGTGCTGTCTTCTTCTTCTTCTTCTTTTTTTTTTTTTTAAATCAGGACAAAAGTGATTTCAGTGAAAAAAAAAAAGAGCAAGTGTAAAAGCAGCCCAAGTCACTCTTTTACACTTTCCTTTATATTTATTTATTTATTTATTTATTTATTTAATTTATTTTTTTTTACCAAAATTGCTATCCTGAGCGCCTTTGGTGCTGATAGTTAGTTAGCCGATGCTAGCTTGGACTGAGCTAGTCACAGCGTTGTTATGAGCGTTGTTATGGTTACAGTGTGCTCTGGATAGCGATTTCAGTAAAAAACAGCAAGTGTAGAGCAGACACTCTTTTACACAAAACACACCTCTCTCTCTCTCTCTCTCTCGCTCTCGCTCTCTCGCTCATTCGTTCTCCTGTGAGAGATACCAGGTCTTCACCGCTCCCCCGGGGTGAAGAAACACCTCCCTCTTGCAAAAACAGTCTTTATTATTGAAGCCCAGAGGCGACCGGCACTAAAGAGGCCTCCGAAAAAACTATGGAAATGAGTCCTCCTCGCTCATAAGGCAGGTCCCCAATATCTGCTCTTTGCCTTCAAAGGAAGGAGAGAAAGGAACGACAGCAGAGGGGAGGAAGAAAGGGTGAGGGAAAGAGGAAAAAAATGGTAACACATTGTTCTTTTCTCCAGGGTTTTATGAGAAATTAATTAATTATGAATGAAAGAGTGAGAGAAAAGGAGCGTAATTACAATTACATCTGCTCCTACACAGCTCGGTTCTGTCTCAGATGGCTCTTTATCACCTTTAATTTTAAAATGAAAAGCTGCTAAAGTTTTAGAATGCTTTAATTTGCCATCGATTTGTCGTAATTACTCGTTCGCCCGTATTCCCCCGCTCCCTCTCTCTCGGAAAAGGAGGAAGGTCATCTAACAGTCTAACAGTATAAATATATATATATATATATATATTTCATTTCCATAATTCAAACTCTCATTTTGTTCGATGTGTTGTACGAGCCGAGGTGAAGAAGGAGCGACGAGGGCCGACAGAACCATCTTAAATCAAATCACTCAATTATAGACTGGGAGTAATTATTACTGGAGCTCTCGAATTGAAGTGCTCCCCCGGGACAGATAGATAGATAGATGGACGTATAGAAGATGCATGGAGAGACACGGAGAGGTAAATAAATGAATATGCCACGCAGAAATACAATGTGGTGCAGGCGGCGAGAGTGCCACATGCGCTAATCGATAGGCTGCAAAGCAGCGAGACCCAATTAAAAGGGATATCGAGTGAACAGCCGAGCAGCAGCTGGATCAGGGTCTGGGGTTCGACCTGAAATAGATGAAGTTCAACCTCTTTTTCTTTCTCTTTTTCTCCATCTGAAATGTGGCTCCTTCTGTTCTTGGGCCTCAGAGTATACACATGCTATATATATATATATATATATATATATAGGACATGACAGAGCCCACCCACTGTTGAATTCTGGACTCTGATTGGTCCGAAGGTATTGATTAATTTTCTATAACAGCAGCTCTGACAGTAGCGCAGGTTTATATTAATAAGTTATTGTTTCTATAGTAACAGCTCATTCACAGGGACTTGTATGCTCCAATTTCTCACTGATTTATTTAATGTAAGTTTATTTATTCCTCTTACGCCACATTATTTTCTAACTATTACAGTTTTCTATTAATCAATGTAATGCTTTATACTTTTTATCCGTTTATCGTTACATATAGTATCACAGAATGCCCGTGAAACAGGTTCTCACTCACTTTATAGCAGCCGTAAACAGATGTTCCCTCACCAGCCTCTCTATTTTCACTCTCTTGAAGTTAATAAGACAAAAAAAAAAACAACGCAGCTTGTCACGTTACCGAGAAACCGCAACGAAGCGTAAACTCGTCTGTCCTGAAGACGTCGGAAAACGTAAAGTTACAGCTTCACCTCTGACTGTTACAAAGCGCCGACACTGGAGACTCCTTCCATACTGTACATGTTACATAAACACATTTGTCCTTAGAGAACACTTCACCATATCAACGATTTTTAGAAATCCGTTTATTATTAGCGGAGCGTCCGTCGTACACGTCCCTGTGAATGAGCCGTTTCTATAGGAGTGAATGAGTGCAGGAAAAGAATTATTTACTGAAACAGTGAAACATAACAGTTCAACATTATGATTAAAGTCTGAGAGTGTTTACTGCAGCCACATGAAGAGAGTGATGGAATGTGTGTGTGTGTGTGTGTGTGTGTGTGTGTGTTGGGGTGATTGTTACAGCCCACGTTCACTCTCTCAACACATGCAGCGAGTTTTTGGTCATCAACCAACTTCAGCTGCCAAAATCTCATTTGGTCAAACGATAAATTTCACACAGATGTTTTCTTGCTCTCATTAAAAAAAAAAAAAAAATCTCCACCACTGATAACTCACACACACACACACACACACACACACACACACACACACACACACACACACACATCGTTCCCTAATGTGCACTAAATTACTCTGAAATCCAGCTGTTGCTCGTCAGAGGTGCTGCTGGAGCTTTAGTGTGGAGGTGAAAGAAGAAGAAGAAGAAGAAGAAGAAAAATGGTGGAGCATTCAGTAGCTCCAGATAACCTCCAGCTTCATGTTCTCTCTGCGGGACTCGGGATGATGTCGGAGGAGCTTCATCAGTTCTGGGACACATAAGATCCAGATGCTTTTGGACAGATGTTTCTGAGCTACATTTCTCTGGACCGAGTTACAGAATCCAAGCACAGAGCCGAGCAGTTCACGGATAACTTCCTCGTTTTGGGATTCGAATTTACAGTTTTCTGGTTGCTAGCAAGGGACTTTAACTGCTAACTGTTAAATTGCTACGTCTCTGATCAACCAACATCTTTATTTAAAGAAAACTGTGACAGTTTGATCAAATACAGAGGATAATCCAAGGCAAATCTGTACTATATATATATATATATATATCCAAGAAACAAGCAGGAACACGTGAAGCTAAGTGGCTAATCTGTGTGCATGCTAGCAATCGACATACTAGAAATATATAAACAGGGAAATATTTATTTCTTGTGTGCGTCTCATCTGCATAGCAATGGAAATTTAAACCATAAACATGTAAAATCCAACCAAGGGGCAATATATATATATATATATATATAAATAAAATAAAGAGTACCGAGCCCTGAGGAACACCCTGAGTGAGGTCTGATTCTGAATAGAAAACAACAATTTTCATTTGAGAATTAAATTACGAAAATCTAAACAGACTTTCTTAAAGGAAAAAGCTTGCACATATCTATAAGTGATGCCTAATCTTTAGTCTTGTACAACATTTATTTTCTAACGAAATTTTGAGTGGAATTTTGACTTTGTCTTTCATTAAATGTCATGCTGGTCCATTTTCACTTTCACGGTTATCGGTTCCCTACGTTACCCACAATGCCGTTCGACTACCTGCTGATAGTAGTAGTGATAGTGGGATTCATGCTACCTTCAAGTCCTCCTCAGATGTTAGTACAAGTTCGGAGGTGGTAACTATGATGTAGCGTGTGTTTTAAGATCGGGGAAAAAAATGACTGTGAGAATTTATTTGTTTTTGAATCCTCAGTGATAAGAATTTAAATTTGCCTAACTGAAAGAAAATAAAGAATTTAACAGCTAACGTGCATAATTATCAACTAAATCTTACCGTCTGCTGTAGACGTCACATTCATATTCACGGGCGCCAATACTTTTTGTTATTGACACGCCCACCCCCCAACCCTATAAAGTCGGGGCTGATAGTAAAATACAATTTCCCAGTTGTAGTTACGACTTTGTGGTAATGTTTGTGTGCGTACACCCCGTAATTGCAATATTGCAGACCGGACTTGAAGGCAGAATTAGCCTTCGCTTCATCTCTACCTAAAGAGAGCGATGCAGCGGCGCTTTAGTGCTTTAGTCTGGCAAGCTCTCTCACCTCCTCGTCTGTACACTTGCAATGCTAAAACTTTCATGCTAATCCCGGCATCAGAGCCTCACAGATTGCTCGCTAGCCGTTGTATTGCATTCTGGGACTCTGAGTCTGGTATTTGCTCCAAAGTCTCTGTTACTTCTACGCTGGATTTCTCATTAATATCACTTTCTGGAAAATGAAAAGCGAGGGAGTTTGTTTTTAAACTGAATCGTTATCTTTTATGTTTGAGACGGTTTGAGAGGTTAGAAGGTGCTCTTTCACCGTTTAGCCGACATTTTCAGCTCTCAATGAGCTTCGCCTTTTATAGACTTTTGTGGGCGTGGCAAAATGTAAACCAGCTAAACCAGCTGTCCCGTGAACGCGTTTGGTAATTTACAGCTGATTGGAATTTTTTTTCAACATACTCACGTGTCAGAGAAACGTGTATAAACGTGCTGAGAATTTTTATTTCGGTTATGAAAACATTTACACACAACTTTACTAAATATCTAACAAATGAAGTGCAGGTGTTAAATCTGTAAAAGTCGGTTTCTGTCATTTGAAGACGAAATCGAAGTATTTCTTAATAATGAGAGGCTTTATTACCACGGTAAAGTTATTTTATATATTATATGCTGTACGTGCCGCATGTTTATACCTCTGGTTCCATTAGCATTTCAAGATCCTGTGAAAAGGTTTTCTTTGCATTTATCTCATGAACACACACACACACACACACACACACACACACACACACACACACACACACACACACACACTCGTGTACACTTTTGTTTTTTTGACTGTCATTAATCTGCATTATATGTCCATTACACATAATTACACATGTGGTGAGTTTCGGTTTTAGTTTCAAATATTTTTTTAGTATTTCAGTTTTTAATTTTTCATGAGATTTGTATGGGAAGCTTTTCCCTCTGATTTCTTTGTGCAGCAGGTAACCAAATAATCACTTATCTTTTAAGAAAAAAAAAAAAACATCCCGGAAGATATTTTTGGAAAATTTTCTACACCCAGACACGTGTTAGTTTGAATTTTACAACAAACATTTGAATCGTTATCATGATTTTGCTCATGATCAATATCATGAAGACGACTATGGAAGTGAATTTCCCTGTTTTTAGCTTTTCCCCAAACAGTTCAGGTCAGAAACCAGCGAATGGAGGCCCAGGAGCTCTCAGGAGTGCATCTGCCTCATTCCTGCTCGTTTCCTGACCAACCATTTGCTGTTAAGACCATTAAAAGCTTCATATTCGCCATGTTGGGCTTTGGCCTCTTTTTCTGCCCAGGAGTGTAAATGCAGTTGTTGTCGGTAAATCACACCAAACACCTCTGCTAACTGCACACGATTTATTAGACTGCACTCACAGATTAGCTCTATTTATCTCTTATTTTTCATAATTTCCACACCTGAGCTACCATTATTATTATTCTTCTTATTATTATTCTTAACTCCAACTCCAACTGTTAAGCTTAACTCCACTTCACTCTTGATCCAGGTTCAATGTCTGATTCAGGAAGCTACAGAAAGTGTGTAAGGGCCACTTGGACGAGTCGATTTAAACTCTTAAACATCTGACATAAAACTTCAACACCCTCTCTCTCACTCACTCGCTCTCTCTCTCTCTCTCTCTCTCTCTCTCTCTCTCACTCACTCGCTCTCTCTCTCTCTCGCTCGCTCGCTCTCTCTTGCTCTCGCTCTCTGTCTCTCTCTCTCTCTCTCTGTGATTTATGGAGCTCTGCCTGGCCCTACAGGATCACAGCGAGCGATGCGAAGGAAGCAGCATATGTGTGTGTGTGTGTGTGTGTGTGTGTGTGTGTGTGTGTGAGAGAGAGAGTTCGTGATTTACTCAATTTCATTTCCATTCAAGCGAAGTCAATCTCTCCAGAAGGTCACTGGACGCCGTTTCTACATTAGCGTCTTTTAATCCCCATCTGTCAGCGCAGAGCCCAGCCGGAGCGCTCGTTAATTACACACACACACACACACACACACACACTCACACAGAAACACACACACACACACACCTACACAGCAGCTCTGTAAAAATGTTCCATGCTACATGGAAACATCAAATAGAGCTGAAGGGTTAGCCAGAACCTCGCTGTACACTTCTCTTAAAAGCTAAGGATTAATAGAGAGAAATAAAAATAAAAATAAAAATAAAAATAAAGAGACTGATTTTGTCTTGAGTTCCGTCTCATTGTGATGTGGATCTTTCTCAGAGGCCATTTTATTCTCATTAATCTGGGAATTTTTATGTGAAATTATTAAAAAAACATGATTTTTATTTAGAAATTATTTGTACTTGTACAAAACGTGAACCTCTAAACATAAATTGTGGATCTGGAAAAATAATCAGTGGATTAGATGTACTGTGCATCAAGCACGAGTACACAACTACATTACATGATAAGCATAATTAATTATATATATATTTACATGTTTACATTTATATGTATGTTATTGTCATGTTACACACCACAGTCTGAGTCTCAGGGAGGAGAGAGTCGGTACTGCGCCCCGATCTCCTGCACTCCTGCCAACCTCCTTCATCACAGCAACACTGGAATATCGTCTGGAATATCGGAAATGAGTAAAATCACAGAGGAAATCCTGATAATCCTGGGATTTCTCTTGGTAATTCAGATTATAAAATGAATCCCATCGGAATAGGGCTGAGGTACTGAAACTGCGGGCCGTGCAAAGGAACTGGTGATGTGCATGGATGAGGGGTGAGACGGAAAATACCGGAAAATAATATTTAAATGACTGTATCAGACTGGCCAAGCAGGAGCTCTGCATCTTAACATCGGCGTATGCTACCTCAGAAACACTCCAAAAGAGTTCTCCTTTTCCCCCCCAATAAAACGACTCATGAGCCAATCAACATGTGAATCTGGAATGATGGATACTTGAACTCTCTGATATTAAATGACACCCCAGGGAAGCTCCGCCCCCTTTTCCAGTTCTCCTATCAGACTGATTTCCTCACTTAAAAAGATGTGGCACTCTCGCTTTCTGGCACCGTAAATGGAGAATGTTTCACTCCAAGTGCAAGTTCATTAATGTGAAATTAAATCCAGCAGTATATGTTTGACTTAGCTAACGTTACAGAAAACGCCTCCGTGACTCCGCAAGTGATGTCAAATCGACACGGACGCTCACGGCATTAACATTAAACACGCGTTAGCCTTAGATCCATCAACATACAGACATATTCACGTGTTCAATTTACAACACTGACTCTACAGTTCACTGTTTGAGGAGGAAAATATTCACAGTTACACAGTTAGCTAGTTGAAAATTACGTAATTCCAAGTTATGACTTGTGAGGTAAGTCGAATATATCATATTTAACATCAGTTAGCTATATTTATTTGGGATGAACTTAAAATATTTGGCCTGAAATGTTAAAAAAAAGGCATGAAAGGCAGAAAAAAGGCTGAAAATTTTGACCAGCGAGCTCTCAGACATATTCAAACATTTTCATGCGGTTCAATTTTATTTGATTATTTTATTAGCAAGTTAATAAAGGAGATAAACACTTTGTTTTGGGGAAACACTGGGAAGTTGGCTTCATAGGGAAAAAGGTTGGATTTATCTGGAATGGGGTTTACGGACAGTTTTGGAATCACTGAATGTAAGAAATGTAGAAATGTATACGAAGGTGAAATTTATGTTACAGCCAGACACTAAAGAGTTCAAATTAGCGATAGCTTTGGATGGAAACAGAGCTAATGAAATTTCATTTAGGATTTTTTTCCCCTTTCCCATCAGCTCATCATGCTGCTGATCGAGTGTTAGGAGAAAAAAAAAAGCCTTTATCATCCATGGCATTGACTGTAATGATTATTTTGCACTTAATCTATCTCTCTCTTTCTCGCTATCTCCCTCTTTATCTTTTGCTCTCTCTCATTGACTCCTCTGTTCTGGAGCTCGGAAAAAAGGGGAAAAGCGGCAGGAAGGCAGACAGACGCTTCAATCCTGAAGGACGAGAAGCTGAGAAGAAGACAGACACGTAATCTTTTAATCTCTCCATCTCTCAGGCACTTCTCTTTTTTTCTCCCTGCTCCATTCTTTCCTGCTAAAACATTTCATATTTTAATCACCGCCTGATTTCCAGCCCTAAACTCCTCACATACGACTTCTGCTAACTTTATTGATTTTTTCTCCCTCTTTTTTGACATTTCCTTGAGTAATAAAAGCACATTTTCTCCCCTCCACCATCCCTCCTCTCATTTTTTTTTGCTCAGTGCCTGAAGGTTACAGCTTAAACATGCATCATTCAGCGGAAAAACAAAAGACCCCCCAAAAAATTGATTCGGTTATCAGACGTGGAGCTTTGATCAGACGCTGAAAAGCAGTGCTGCGTGTCAGAAATGTGCAATTGCAGCTCTTTCAGAGTTTCACAATTACAACATGACAAGGGTCCAAAGTTTCGTCCCTGTTTGGATCCTACGGCAATAAGAAATTTCTATGAAAACTCTCTAATGTGTCATGTGGCAGATGATATTTCCCCAGAATCTTCTCCTGAATCTGCATATTCGCTATGAGCTGTAGATTTAAATTCCGCAAGTTCTTTTGCTCGCTATTGCATTTCCATTTTGTTACTGATATTAATTTGAAGCTCCAGGCACGGCTCCGAGTGCCGTTTCATGTACTTATGATTACCTTTTCCACAATAAAACACTGCGTAACAAATCTAAATGTCTCCTGTTCTTACGTATATTTATATAAGTCTGTCTGAAGCATTTAATCAGTTAGAAGTAGGGAGTAAATTTATATGTATAAAAAACATAAATACGTGAGGAGAAGGAGGAGGAGAGGCCACGCCTTAGGCCACAGATACAGAGGCCACACCTCCATCACTAGCACTGTTACAGAGGCCACGCCTCCTTCACTAGGACTAACATTACAGAGGCCACGCCTCCTTCACTAGGATTAACATTACAGAGGCCACGCCTCCTTCACTAGGACTAACATTACAGAGGCCACGCCTCCTTCACTAGGACTAACATTACAGAGGCCACGCCTCCTTTACTAGGACTGACAGTCACAAAGGCCACGCCTCCTTCACTAGGACTGACAGTCACAAAGGCCACGCCTCCTTCACTAGGACTGTCAGTCACAAAGGCCACGCCTCCTTCAGTGAAACTGACAGATATACAGGTCACACCTCCATCACTAGGACTAACATTACAGAGGCCACGCCTCCTTCACTAGGACTAACATTACAGAGGCCACACCTCCTTCACTAGGACTAACATTACAGAGGCCACACCTCCTTCA
>CM074989.1:1426156-1429626 GCA_037576825.1 Pangasius krempfi | reverse complement strand
TTCAGCAAGTGAAATGCAGCTCAATCGGATTCAGGTCAGGTGATTGACTTGGCCATTGCATAACAGTCCACTTCTTTTCCTTCAAAACCTCTTTGGTTGCTTTTGCAGTATGCTTTGGGTCATCGTCCATCTGCACTGTGAAGCGCCGTCCAATGAGTTCTGAAGCATTTGGCTGAATATGAGCAGATAATATTGCCCCAAACACTTCAGAATTCATCCTGCTGCTTTTGTCAGCAGTCACATCATCAATAAATACAAGAGAACCAGACTGTATATATATATATATATATATATATACACTGTATATGTGACCTAACTGTAACACATTTATGCTCTCTGTTTATTTTTATTTTATGCTATTCATCCTTATGCAAATGGCCAAAGCAGCAACTCTATTATGGTTCAATTTTCTCATGTAACATGTGTTTATGCAATTTAGAGCCAGAAATAGTTGCTTTAGAAATTAAGTAAAAGTGGTAATTCATACATACCTACTGAAAGAAGTGTACTTGAGTAAAAAGTAGTAAACTTGGACCATTTAGCTCCGCCCACTACGATTACAGGCTAATTTCCGTAATTTGAACGCTTTTTTTTTTTTTTCTGAATTTGCTTCAGAATACTCAATAATTTAATAATTGTCCAACATACAGTATGTTGTGATTTGTAAACAATATAGTTGTCCAATGTCAATCAGTTCCAGGGGCGGGGCTTAAGTTACTCTAACAGTAGTAATTTATGATCGGTTGCACAGATTTGGACAAAACCTGAACACGTTTTAGGCAAGAAATATTCAGGACAAGATTCTAAAAATGTGTGTAAAGTTTTGGGTGTGGTCATGCATGGGGGCGGGGCTACGTGCAAATAATATTTTTTCAGAAACCGAGAAAGTCTGATGAAGCTGAAATTTGGCAGACTGTATCTTTCTCCTAATCTTTAAATGACATTTTGGAAGGAAAAGAACTCACACTTGCCCAAAATTCTCCAGCTAACATCAACAAACCCAAATATTGGTTTGCGGAGTCATACCTGGATGTGGCTGTTGGGAATGTCTAGAATGCCTTCAGAAAATCTTCTCTCCTATTCCCACAAGTTGCACATTGCTAGTCTTTCCGAAACTGACAGTCAACTTTACAGTATTAAGATTATTATTTTCTCCTTTTGAAAGGCAACACCACATCTATGACAGGTCGCCCAAAAACTGTGGAAATGAACAGAAAGGTTAAAGATGGGAACGCCGAAAGACCCACATTATAAAAACCAGTGTGGGATTTTATTTCTCCTCGCTATGATTTGGTTCAGTGATGGCTTTCCTGGAATGAACTCTGCTTAGTGAAACAGCTGTAAGCAAAACCTCTTCTGTTTGGGTTTGACAGGTTCTTAGATAAGCCCTTGGGGATTACACAGCTTTCCTAAATCTTAAACATCTACTGTAGCACTCAATGGGGTCTTATCTGAAGTGTGAACTTGAAACAATAACAATCAAACATGGTTCACAACCTGGCTCAGGATTTTCTTTGCCGTGGGCTATAAATGCATGCAGGCGGGATCTTCGTCTGGGAAAGTCCTTTTCATGGGTTTTTTTCCCATCCATTACACGATACGTGTGTGTGTGAAAACATTCTTCTCCAAGAGTGATGCACGCAGACAGGTCTTAGCAGGCTCCCTGGGGACTCCCGGCAAGTTTTCCTGGACACACACACACACACACACACACACACACACACACATGACAAACTGGTGAAATAAATGTGTTGTAAAGAAAATTGGGAACTTAAATGCTAATAAAGTCTCTTTTAGCCTTCAACATGGAAAACAAACACAGGTGATAGGGAACGCAGGAAATGAAATAGAGTACTAAATTCAACACACCCACTCACACCTAGAGGAAATTTTGAGTCACCATTCCACCTAGCAGGATGTTTTTAAAACGTGGGAGAAACATGGAGAACCCTGAGGAAACCCACACAGACCTGGCAAGAACAAGTAAAAACTCACACACAGATAGTAACCCAAGCTCTGAGGGTTCTTTACGTTGTTCTTCTTGGAGAACCCTTAAAGAACCTGATTTTACAAACGTCTGTGTGCAGAGTTTCCGTTTCAGAAAAGGTTCCAAGGAGAACGTCTTTGGAAAGCTAGAAATGTTAACCATCAAAAGAACCTTTGAGGAACCTTTTTTCCTATATGAGATATTGATTTATTAAAAATTAAACAAATAAACAAACAAAAATGTATACTTTTTTACACGTTTTTGTAATTTAATATACTTCCAGAGCATATATCCACTTCAAATATGTCACACAAAATGTCTTTTCACGTTGTACGTGTAATATATTCGTTTGTATATGAACAGTTAGTTTGTAATCATAAGCATAAACAAAGATTTTTTTAAATTCAATTAATTGGGATAAATGATTGACACCACTAATAAACTAGAAATAGACATTGAACCCAGTCATGAGTTATTGTGGCTGTATGTTTGGGCTCGTTGTCTTGTTGAAACGTTCATCTTCTCCTCAGATACATTTTCTCGGCCGATGAGATTAAACTGATCTCTAATACGTCCCAGAACTTCACTCCACTCATGTTTCCTTCGATGGCGTGCAGTGCACCAGTACCGTTTGCAGAGAAGCAGCACTGTATCACGATGCTCCCACCACCGTGCTTCTTTCTCCAAACACGATGAGCTGAATTATTGCCACAGAGTTCGATTTCTGTTTCCTCTCACCAGAATATATTGTTCCAAAAGATTTTTGATTTGTCTAAATGCTTTTCTTTCGTTTTTTTTGTGTTTTTTTTAGCAAAGGAGTTTACTGTGAAGTGTAGAAACAGAGATGATTGTGCTGCAGTTCATTGCTTATTGTTCTCTGTGTAACTGTTGTTCCTGCTGCTTTCAGATCATCCTGCAACTCTTTCCGAGTGACTGCTGACTTCTCGTTTACTTATCATTCCTTATCATTATTCTGAGAGAGAGTTGTTAAAATCACGTGTGGTTCATCTGTCTGGGGAGGATCAGGTGAGGTTTCATGAACTTTCCACCTGCATGTTAATGGAAAGAGTGTTGTTTAATAATTCTGTACCTGAAAACTATTAACTATTAACTGTAACTATTATATTTATTTTAAATATATTTTAATAGTGGCTAAATATTTTTCCCTATCAATTTGTTTTTTTTTAAATCTTTGTTTAGACACACTTATGAATGCATACTTTTTATAAGTATTTATAGATATTTATAAGTCAAAAACATGATGTGTGTAAATGTGCAGTAGCACTGGAACTATTTAAATAAGAAAAACAAATGTATCTGAATACTTATTTCCCCTTACTGTACTGTCATTCTTAAATCACCATTTTAAACGTCAAGTAAGCGGATGAAGATTGATCTATATACAGAACGATGGGCAAGTAATTAACATCATCATCATCATCATCATCATCATCATCATCATTATTGGTGATTATTTGAGGTC
>CM074989.1:1406156-1421156 GCA_037576825.1 Pangasius krempfi | reverse complement strand
CTAACTAGCTAATGTGATAACCTAACAGCAGTTCTGAGAGGATTTTTAGTCATATTTATAAATGACATAATCTCAACTAGCTTCCTGGCTAATATGAGGAAATCTGACAGGATTTCTGACAGGATTTTTTTAAAATAATGTTTATTTTTTAAATAATCTTTATTGTTAATGCTAATTAGCTAGCTAATATGAACTAACCTGACAGGATTTCTGACAGGATTTCGTTCATAAATGTCATAATCTTTGCTGCTAATGTCACCCAGCTACATTATATGGACTAACCTGCCAGGATTTCTCAGAAAACTCAAAACTAATTTTGTGTGCCGGTTGCTAATCAGAAACATAAAAATGATTAAGTTTTCTTGGAAAAGTTGTACTGTAGTTTATTTTCCAGTGGGTAAATGCCTAAACATTCGACCGGGGCCAAAGTTGAAGGCTAAAGTTCCACAAAGCTCTTACTAGGAATAATTTATACCTCAAGATAATGACTCATTTTCCTGTTTATGCATGATTAATGAGAAAAACAATCAGACAGAATCCAAGGTCTTGTGAGCACACCATGTTTAGAGCCGAGTCATGTGGATTTCAGAAAATAAATCAAAGAGATAAAACCGGTTGCCAGAGTGGTTTTGATTCATTGTCAAGTTTCATAACACCAAGAGTCATAAATAATATAAAATCATGTATTTCTTTTTGGTTTTTATTTTGAATCACAGCTTGTTTTGATATCGCTGGACTATTTCATGAAGCAGATTCTTTCATACTTTATTCTGTGTGCTGAAATCGTGTGTTCGATTTTACGTAACTTTGACGTAAGCAAGAATTTATTCAGTTCTCGTCATAGCTTACATTACTATAACACATAACAGATTTAATTCTTTAAGTGTTGATTTCTCAGGCCTCATGAGACGCTAAGGAGCATTTTTGTACTTTAATTTACGAAATTATTCCCCTAGCCACTGGGGTTGCGTACAACAATGCGCTCTCAGTGCCGGTCCCAAGCCCGGATAAGACTGGCGAGGGTTGCGTCAGGAAGAGCATCCGGCGTAAAAACTGTGCCAAATCAAATATGCGGACCAATGATCCGCTGTGGCGACCCCTAACGGGAGGAACAACAACAACAACAATTTACGAAATTATTCCATCTTAGATTAAACCACAAGCTGTGAAATGGTCAATTTAGACCACGGCCACATGTATGCGGATATTTTTTGATAGATATTTTAGTTCTTTCTCTGTGTTTTATCAGTGACAATGAAGCTTTTGCAACCTTCATTTTCACTTTTTCATGTGAACGGATTTTTTTTTATAAATAGCCGACGTCACAGCGTGGACCGGTTACTTTGCTTATGTTATGTGTAGGAATTTATCAATTTAATTTCACTTTATTTTTAGTATTACAACCTCATGTGGAGGAGACAGAATATGACGGGAGTAGATAGCGCTCCTGCGCTACAAACTGGACTGCGAACGAAGATTTTTAGATAAAACCCAGAAGAACATTTCAAATTGACAATCTTCGTGTTTGTCATTTTGGTGTTTTACAGAACTTTCACCATCGCTACCATCACTAAGAATAACAGCTCTTAACGTTATCCTTGAGCTGTTTAACATAACACTTTATGACGTACTATCGCCACTTACTGGCCTAGCAGTCATCCCTCATGTGAGCGTTTTCAAAACTATTTTGTTTTTGTTTGGACGGAGATATTTTCGAAAATCGCTGTTAAAATGTTTACATGTCTTTGCTGTAACTTACAGTAGAAACTTATGGGACGCCAAATATTAAAATCAACACTTTTTAATCAAGGTGGTGACTCTAGGCGGATCTATCACACCCTGAGTCACTCGTGACAAGTGTACACTTTGACCATTGCTGATATTGCTGACCTAAAGCTAAGCTTTCCTCCCCTTCCTCCTCCTCCCCTTCCTCCTCCTCCTCCTCCTCCTCCTCCTTCTCATCCCTCGTGCAAAGCCGCAGGGTCGTGTTTTGCTTCTTTCTTAATCTCATGCTTAAAATAGCAGATGAAAATAGGCCTCCGAGGCGAAACGGGCTGGCCGCAGAGGGTGGACTTCCCGCTCCGGTGGTGAGGGGGGTTGCGGTGTGAGCCGTTACGGCCGGGGACGAATGAGAAAATGGAAAGTACAAACAGTAGAAAGGTTTCGGCCTTGTGTAAGAGGAGGAACTTGTTTAGAAAAAAACACAAACTGACGCATCGGCTTTATCGCGCTGACCTTTTTAACACATGGGACGTGTCACTGTGATACGAGCCACCTGCAAGCTCCAAAAAAACAAGCTGACACACGTTTAACCCCATTAGACTACCTGAAATCTTACATCTTTAGAGAGTCAACATTTCTCAATTATTTACTTAATGCAACAGTGGACAAAGGTGGACCGTTTCCTTCATTGATTTTGTAGAAAAAATGCACAGGCTGTCCTACATCTCTGGTTTCTTTTTTTGCTGTTTCTTTGTATATTAATCAGTTCGTATCTAACTCATCTCTTTTAGTGACATATAGAGGCAGATTTATTTGCTTTGGTAAAATGTAGTCAATCACTCTGATAAATAATTCTAAATATTGTTTCACTTCCTAAAAGAATTGCATAATTATTTCCAATAAAACTTGGAATAAAATTTAAACATACCAAAATGCAAAAATAAAAAAATAATACGTTCGATACGCCATATACAGCAAGTGGACATATATATGATAACAATTCTATGGCAAAGTCAGTGATATTTGACCAGTTTTACCAGTTGCGCATTTTAATCTGACAGTATGTGTTAAATAAGGAATAAAACACTCTGTGTCATGCTGTTAGAGAAAACTAATCAATGATGTGGTGGTGTGATGAAGCGGAGTTACTGTTACTCGGAAGTTAGTTATTTTATTTTCAAATAACAAGCTTTTTACTCCTCTTCTACCACAGCAATTTGCCAACGATGACAATTTTTCACTTATTAAAGAATGGCAAATAATCCTTCTTATCCATTTATAGTTACTTTTAATGTTGTGGAACATTGGTGAAACAAGTTAGTTCCTGTTCTCACTTACATTATAGCAGCTATAAATAGTCGTTCCCTCACCAGCCTCTTTTTTTTTTTCCTCTCTCTTGAAGTGAATAAGACAAAATCTTCTCTGTCCTGAGGATGTTGGAAAACTGACGCCGGAGACTCCTTCCATAAATGTTAAATAAACACTGTATCAACGATTACACATATTTTTCAATCTGTTTATGTGCACCGTCCGCAGTACAAGTCCCTGTGAACGAGCTGTTTCTATAGAAATGGTGATGCATTAGAACGAGCGCATTGATATTAACCTGTGATTTGCAGTTGCACTTCGGAAGAGAGATATGTCTGATTTTTATATAAGATGATGCAGGTTGATGTGTGTGAGTGTGTGTGTGTGTGTGTGTGTGTGTGTGTGTGTGTGAGTGTGTGTGTGTGTTTCCTTTGGAAGCCCAGCCTACATGTAATAAAAGAGTGATACTGGAAAAGGACCACATTTACACAAAAAGAAGCCCATAATCACACCTATTTATGGTTTAATACAAAGAACTTACTGCATGTGAGAAACACACACACATTTTATATGCACACGGCCAATGAGGGAAAAAAGGAGTTCATAACTTTGTTTCAGCCTCAGGGGAGAAACGAAGACAGTCACATGTGGACAAAAATACAAAAACAAGAAGGCACAAAGGGAGTGTACGAGAGAGCGAGAGAGCGAGAGCCGGGGCTGTGATTAGAATAAACCGGCTCGATATGACGCTCTCCCCTCCCTCTCTTTAATATCACAAAGCTCCCTCGCTCTGTTTTCCAGGCCGAGCAGCAGAATCAGGCTGATTTTCTAATAAACGCTCAGGCCTCGGGTTATTTGCGAGCCGCGTCCGGGGCCGAATGCAGTTTGAGGTTATCACCGGCGGATATTGTCATCAGCCCAGTGGCACACTCCAGCCGTTCTCCCCTCCGTCTGACTTATAAACAGAAAGAGAGTGAGAAAAAGAGAAAGACAGAGTGGTTAAAAACAAAAAAAGGAATAAGACCATGGCATAGAGAGGTCACGTCGTCCTCTCGTTCTAAACCGCAAGCCTCTTCTTTTCACTTCTCACTTCGCCCGTTTTTTTTTTTAGTGCCTCAAAGCTGCACTATAGTCCCTCAAAGTGTGTTATAATTAACTTTTTTTTTACAAGATTGACATAAACACGTCATGACAGTTAATGCCGAGTGACGTAGCGCTTTACCTGTCCTAAAGTCTGTACTGCTGCGTATGATTTTATAACTGTTATAACACGTAACATAAGAGTTATAACTCCTCTGTGACCTGACATACATCATTTCTTATAAAAGGTCATGCGTTTTTCACAGCATTATGCAAAGTACCTGTTATAAGTAAGCAACAAAACACTCCATGTCACATTCAAGAGTGTTTATTCCTCTTATACCACAGCAATTTTACAACGTTTACAATTTAAAAAAAAAAATAAAGAATCACGTTGTACTTTTTATGCAATTATAGATACATATAACATTATAAAACATCCATGAGACCAATCATTTACTGTTCTCACATTATAGCAGCTACACACACTCTTTCCCCTCACCAACATATCGGTCTTGATGTCAATTAATAAAATAAACAGTTACCGAGAAACCGCGAAGAAGCGTAAACTCCTCTTTCCCGAAGATGTTGGAAAACTTAAAGTTACAGCTTTACCTCTGATGGTTACAAGGTGCTGACACTGGAGACTCCTTCCCTAAATGTTAATGTTAAACAAATGACTCTTTACAGGCACAGCTTTTTTTTTTTTTTTTTTAACAATAACATATTAGAACGAGCGCATTAATATAAACCTGCACTAGCGTCAGAGCTGCTGTTACAGAAAATTAATCAACACCTATTGACCAATCAGAATCCAGAATTCAACAGCGCTCTGGGGTAAAACTACAGTACATTCAGAGATAATTATTACGTCATGGTGGTAACACGGTTCGATCACTGGAACTAAACCATCATGGAAAGGTTTATTCTCGCTTTGGAAATCTTAATAGATAGATTTTTATTTATATTCCCATGATGTGATGTGCATCCTGTCTGTCCACACACACACACACACACACACACACACACACACACATTGATTAACGAAAAACCTTTGCTGTTTCACACTAATGCATCAGAAACGTGAGTCATGTCTCATGTGTAAATCTCAAAGCCGGACAACAGGCGTTTAAAAGGATCCGAGTCATAGCACCGATGACTAACGTGTGTGTGTGTGTGTGTGTGTGTGTGTGTGTGTTGTAGTGTCTACAGCCAAAGTAGCAGCTCATAATAAAGAAAAGAGCTCCACGTCTTTAGCATTAAAACCCTCCATCATTAGCGGTCAGAGATTTGTGCCACAAATTCTGAACCAACAGAACCAACAGTTAATGTGTGTGTGTGTGTGTGTGTGTGTGTGTGTGTGTGTGTATAAGATCTAATAATAAACAGATGCACTTGTTTTCAACTACAATTCCTCCAAGCTATTTAAAGAAATCACACAGTTTTAGTGGGCACTGTCTCACTGGATTAAGTTGATTTTTAAAATCTGTAAATCTTGTTCCACCTGAGGAACAAGCTGAAGAACCCTATAACGATGCTAGATGGTCAAGATTCATAGCAAGCATTTGAAACACTTGGTAATCAATAGGTCATCCAATAGGACATCATCAATCCAAAACACAAACAAAGCTCAAATCCAGAAGCTCATGTTTAGGAAACAAGATTCCACCAAAGTTCTAAAAGCTTTTGAGGAGCTCAAGAGGTTCTAATCTCTCCTAAAGATGATCTGCACAGTTCCTGGATGGGTTTTTGATCTCTTTTTTTGAAGATGATCTGAAAAATTCCAGGATAATTCCTGAAGATCATTCTGTTTCTGGATGAGATCCTGATCTACCCTGAAGAATATCTGCACAGTTCCTGAATAAATTCCTGATCACTTTTTTAAAAGAAAATATCCACAGCTACTGGATGAGTTTCTAATCTCTTTTTTGAAGATCTATACAGTTCCTGGATGAGTTCTTGATCTCGCTCTCTCTCTTTTTTTTTTGAAGATCTGATCTCCTGGATGAGTTCAACATTTTCCAGATTTGAGACAATTAATGGATGAGTTTTTGATCTCTTTTTCGGAACAAGATCTGCACAGTTCCTGGGTAAGTTCTTGATCTCTCCTGGAGAAGATATACATGTACCCTGTATCAGGTTGTTTCTGTTCTCTTTTTTTCTGTTCTCCATTTTTGAAAATGATATAAACAATTCCTGGATGAGTTCCTGGTCTCTTTTCTGAAGAAAATGTGCATGATTTCTGGATGAGTTCAGTATCTTCTGAATTTGAGCTGGTTAGTGGATGTGTTCCTGATCTCTCATGAAGAATATAACTACCAGATGAGTTCCTGATATCTTTTCTAATGATCTGTACAGTTCCTGATCTCTCATGAAAAAACATCTGTACATTTTCTGGATAAATTTCTGATATGTCCTCCAGAAGATCCTGATCTCTCTGAAAAATATCTGTACAGTTTCTGGATGAGGTCCTAATCTCTTTTCTGAAGAAGATCTTTACAGTTTCTGGATGAGTGAAGATCTATACAGTTCCTCTAGAAGAGGATGCGCCCAAGACGATAAAATGTTTTTTCATCAGAGAATTTTGTCAGGTTGTTGAGTTAATAATAATTATAAAAGTTTGGTTTGTACACATTGAGGTATTGAAGCAAGTTCTCAATGTCAGAATAAAATAAAAACAAGAAACAAACACACAAAAAAAACGTAGGATTTTTTTTTTTTTTTCAACTTGACCCGATTTAAACCTCTGAATCAGCCCCCTAGAAAATGGAACTGTTTTCCAAAACATGTCTCGAGTGTGTCACGGTTGTTTTTGAGGTTCGGGGACATGTTGTGTCTCTGATCCTGGAAGAAAAAATAAAAATACGGCATATTTCCGGGTAGACGGAGGAGTAGGTGTGCACGTGGGGGAAATTTACACTAGCGTGTCTTTGCTGTTTTTCTCTCATCTCGGGGATTTTTCTGGCTTAGACTTCGGCTTGTTAAAGTGCAGCACTCAAATCCTGCTGGTGTGTGTGTGTGTGTGTGTGTGTGTGTGTGTGTTTTTTTAACGTGGGCTTGAAGCGCAGCTGAACTGCTGTAACGCTGCTTCTCCACTCATTTGAATGGAATGCTCGCCTCGGACGGGACCTGATGAAAACCAAATGCTTCGCTGCGGTCAGAGCTAACAGGAAAAATAGAGCACGAGTGTAATAAACACACAGCTTTTTTCCCAGTGTGCGCAGGTACAGCACCACTATCATGGCTGCTAAAAGTGGAACGAATGAATAGAAGAATTCAAGTCGAGTCAAATTTTATTTATAAAGCACATTCATAAATAAAGACAACAGTAGTTGATCCAAAGTGCTGTACATCACATCATATAGCATCACCTTAAATAGCATCATAAGACAAAGAATAAAAATAAGTTTTAAGAGAAGATTTTTGGCTAAAGATTTTTGGAGCGGACCTCACGCGAAAAACGGAGACTGTTCCAGAGTTTGGGATCAACCACAGAATTAATTTGCTAATTAATGGGTAATTAATGACTAATTAATGGCTCATTAATGGGTGATTGGTAGAATAAATGGTGGTTATTAAAAGGGGAAAAAATGTTGGGAAAACGTCTTCTGATAGTGAAATTGTAGTTGAAGGGTTGTTTTTTTTCATGACGTGAGCGTGACGATTGCTTTTTAACGTCGTTTAAACGTCATGCTTACAGGCATGCACGGCATCATCGACTATCACAGTATTGTCTCTTTTCCTTTTGTGAAGTTTTCATATGTGTATCTAATGTCTAACCCAGCAGAAGCACCTCAATGTTTTTCTCTGAAAAGCAAAAAGTAAAAAAAAAAAATCAAAAAAAGAAAAATCACCAAATACACAACAACACTAAATAAATTCATGTTACATTTCAACGTTGCATCAAATAACCATCTCGATTTATTTTTTTACTGCTTATGTTTTATTGTATTTAGTTCATTTTTTCCAGAATCCAACAATAAAAAAAAAAGATTTTATTTAATCAGATTTTAAAAATGAATTCAAATCATTTCTCCCTTCACACTGTAAATGTAATGAATGTAGTTAATCAGACATGGCTAGATTTTATTATTTTTTTAGTTTAGCCCTGAAGCTTCGAGGCTGAATCAACTAACAAGTAATAAATCACTAAAAACCTTTCCTAGTTTTATATATAGGCTCAAATCTACTTTGAAATCTACTCTGAGTCGAGTTTTTTTTTTTTTTTTTTGGGGGGGGGGGGGCGGGGGATGGGATGGGATGATATTAAAATGCATGTATAAACAATAAAAAAAATCAGCGTTAGTAAGTAATAATTTGGTTATTATGCAATGTTTTCAATAATGAAAACTAAACCACAGAGCTGTAGAATTCTCGATTCTGATTGGTCAGAAGGTGTTGATTAATTTTCTATAACAGCAGCTCTGACAGTAGCGCAGCTGTTTACATTAATGCGATCGTTCTATTGCGTTATCGTTTCTATAGTAGCGGCTCATTCACAGGGACTTGTTTTTCTGTAAGGAGAAATGTGTTTATTTAACATTCATGGAAGGAGTCTCCAGTGTCAGAGCTTTGTAACAGTCATTGGTGAAGCTGTAGCTTTAAGTTTTCCGACATCTTCAGGACAGAGGAGTTTACGCCTCTTTGAGGTTTCTCAGTAACATGACAAGCTGCGTTTTTTTTTTTTTTTTTTTTGTCTTACACTTCAGGATGTTCATCACATCACACCATCATTGATTATTTTCCTGTAACAGCACCACACCAGGTGTTTTATTCCTTACAAATTAGTAGCGATCATTTTGTTTGAGTGAAAGTTTGCGCATTTGTTGCACGGTTGTTGAACTACCGAGGGAAAACAATCGTCCACTGAGGAAAGTGAACCCGAAAGTACCGAACGAATTCCAACATAGTTAAGTCATTCATAGTTAAGATGGCTGCCCTATTATGTTACAAATGCAGCATTTAGCTACACAGTGAAGTTCTGTTCATGTTTATAGATGACAGGAAGTCTCACTGTGTCCTACACCACATCATTGAAGACGGTGTGGTTTGAGACGCTGTAGATGCGTGTTAGCTAATGGAAAAGACACCAAACGTGTCCACAGCACGAGTTTTTGTGGAACTGTTCCTTTAAAAACTTAAAAACCACTTAATGACGAACACCTGATGTTGACTCACTTAGTCACTTGTGTGTGTGTGTGTGTGTGTGTGTTATGCATATCATCACTATGTTTTGGACTTATATAAGTGAAGAATCATAAATCACACACTCCTCGTTGGCACACACCTTGTCTGACCCCGACCAAAACCCCACTCCTCAGCATGTAGCGTTATGATCTCTCCTGCTGACTCATTGAGTCGACTTCATCCAAGGGCACTTCACAGCTGCAGGCGTGAGGGCCAGGAGGGAGGAGCACGACCATCCTGAGCGAACTGGCAAACTGAACGCGACACTATTGGGTAACTGTGAGCTCATACACGCCTACGCTCGTGTAGCTAACCTCAGCAAAGCTAACACACCTGTGAACACTGCTCTGGTATGTAGCGGGGTTTGTGGGAACTTAAATAAAGTTGCAGTTAGAGGACAAGAGGTTGGAGCTTCCCATGTGTTTTAAATCTGTGTGTGTGTGTGTGTGTGTGTGTTTGTAGTGAATTTTCCAATAATATAGGACCATAATCATTAAATATTATCCAAGGAATATTAGGTTATCAGAACGTTTTTGGTTCAGAGAACATTCAATCTGAGAATATTTCTATATAATATTTGTGACCTAACATTATGAAAGTGTTGCCGTGACGTTGTAGGAACGTTATGTATAAACAGTAACGTTTCCACAGCATTATTTGGAGAACCTTAGAACCGAATGCTGAATGATTTGGTCTGTATTTGCCTGACACTCTTTCTATCACAAATGCTGTTTGTAAACTAACGTTATAGAAATGTTAAACGTTGCAGCAATGTTGTAAGAATGTTTGGCAACGTTACAGCCTAATCATATTATTGTCATCAAATGTTGAATACTTCACCGAACGTTCTAATAACGTTGTCCGGTGTGTGTATGCCTGACAATTACAAATGCTATTCTTATAACATTTGTAAACTAACATTATGGAAATGTTAAGTGTTGCAGCAACATTGCAGGAATGTTAACACTAACATTTTCACAACGTTATTTTGGGAGCCTAATCTTTTCAGAACAAGTTGAATACTTTGCTGAACGTTCTAATAACGTTATCCACTGTATGTTTGCCTGGCGCTCTTTCTATTACAAGTGTTACGGCTCTCTTAGGAACGTTAACACTAACGTTTTCACAATGTTATTTCGGGAGCATTATAATAACGTTATCTGCTGTGCTTCGCCTGGTGTTCTGTCTATTACAAGTGATATTTTTATTCAATATTTGTAAACTAACATTATGGAAATGTTAAATGTTGCAGCAACGTTGTAGGAACATTAACACTAACGTTTCCACAACGTTAACTTTGGGAACTTTACCATGTAATCATCGTAAACATGTTGAATACTTTACCGAATGTTCCTAACAACGTTATCTTGCGTGTTAATTTGCTCGCCGTTCTCTAAGGCGTCATCTTTGGGATTCGTGTTTTCTCTCCTTGATTTCTGGTTAAATCCGTACACCAGTTAAACGTTTCGCTCATGTGCAAGTTTTTAAAAAAAAAAAATTTCTCCAAGTCTGAGATGTTGTGCCAAAGCTGTGTGCTGACTCAGATCTCTCTCCTGCAGTGATGTGGTCCAGGTTGAAAGAGAGACGGAGAGAAAAGGATTGTGGGATCAGGTGGACGTGTGATGTGGGATCCTGGACTCGACGCTCCATGAGGAAGCCATTACCGAATCAGGCCACGGTCGCCTCTTCAATCACTTTCAGCGGCCTCCTCCTGAGAGCCACATGCACAGCTCATCATCGCTATAATCAGACAGGTCCGAGGCAATCTGGGGACCAGACATGCGCGACGAAGCAAAGTCACCACACACACACACACACACACACACACACACACGCATGCAGGAATGTGAACATTGGTTTATCTAACATAAACAATATAATTTACAAGCTTTTATTAACTCTTGTGTGAAGAGAAATATGGATACTCTGCTTATCATGCAAAATAAAATCCATTGTCAAGCTAATGTTAGTGAATTCCAGCTAATTATTATCAGATATAACATTTGTTATGTTTCTTAGAAACAAGATAAAAACAAAGGAAACGGCTAACCATTCACAGCTAGCACATTACCTCATGGCTAGCAGACTAGCAGATCTGACTGCTGCTAACTAACCATGGCTAACAGACCAGATCACTGCTAGCAGATCAGACTACAGCTAGCATCAGATTAAGGCTAACAAACCAGACCAGGAGTTGCTGTATAAACACATCAGACCTCACAAAGATTGAAAAAAGAAACGATTCACTTATATTGTGAAGCCAGAAACCTGTAAACATCAGACAAAGAATATTTACGTGAAAAAAAAAGAAGGGAAACTATTATTATTTTAGCTAACTTGCTAAAAAAAATATGTGATCAGATGTATTAATTGTAAATGGTCTTTTGGCTAAGTGGTTAGCTCTCAGCTAGCAGGGTACAGCTAGCAGAGTACATCATGCCTAGCACACGATGTCATGGATAGCTAACAGAGCATACCATGGCTAGCTGATGACTACGGCTAGCTGACCACAACTAGCAGATCAGACATGTCAGCGAGAAAAAAGGAGACCAGATAAGGAAAAAGGAAAGATAAAAAGCACATAGATATGTGGAGGTGTGGAATGTGGAAAGCTACACGGGTCAGAAACTCAAGATGATAAAATAAATGGGGAACATTTCTGATTGGCTGAATCTTCGGACACGTTAATCATAGTGAAAAGAGAGAGAGTTCAAACACTGCTAAAATCCTACAAAAACACGACAAGACGCAGGTTTTTTTGTGTGTAAATTTCAACACGTTTACGTTATACCCCATGTAGGAAGCAAACACAGTAAACAGGAAGCCATTTTGGATTCAGGAAGCCATTTTGGATTCAGTCTTCATGATGGATGGACGGTTTTTACTTAGATCACATGGGTAAGAAATATAAAATCGAGCTAGAAATCAAACCAGAAAATAGGTTGATCATGTGACCATTGTGTTTGACCAATCATAGATTTGCATTATGTCTAGCTCCGCCCACTTTCACCAGTCTTTCACCCTGTCTTTGTTTTGCAGTTTTTGTCTTGTATCTTTGTTGTTTTTGTCCTAAACTGATCCGACCCTAGATGTCTTCTGGATGCCGCCACATACGACCCCCACATCTTACACACACACACACACACACACAGAACAGCTGACTCCAACTGGATGAGGTTTGGCCTGGAAAGTCCCTGGCCAGGAGCTAACTAGATCTGTGTGGCTCCACACACACACACACACACACACACACACACACACACACGCTAAAAGCGAGTGAATCAGGTCAGGGATAGAGAAATGATGATGATAATGATGATGAAGTTGTTTGCACAGGGTCATGCCACTGTCCAGGTTCTTAGTGTGTGTGTTTTATATATATATGTGTGTGTGTGTGTGTGTGTGTATATATATACCCCCTGCTTTGTGTTTTTACCCCCGAACTCTTGTGACACATCACACACACATTCGCTCACACCACATCACACAAACGCATGGTCCACATTAGCCCTCTTTCTTTAGCATGAGTGTTCACATGGCTATATTTAGCTCTTTCTGACTGTGTGCTATTTCTCACCAGCGTGGCTAAGACTTACTGTAACAGTGTGTGTGTGTGTGTGTGTGTGTGTGTGTGTGTATGTGTGTGTGTTCTTCATTCTTCCACCTTCGCATCCTTTCTTCCCCACCATTTATGCCTTAAAATTCCCAGAACTGTTCATGTTCGTGTCATGTTCTTCTATTTGCAGAAGGCCACAGATTTGTACTTTTATTATCTTTCTGTCCCAAACTGAGTTCATTAAGCATTATAAGCACTTTATTCTGCCTTATAACTCAAATACTTAACATCTTTGTCAGTTTCTGGTTTCGTTACATCGCGTTTTCCGTTGTGGTGCAGCCCAAAATTACGCTGACGGAAATGATTACGCTACGTCGTGGACAACTCTGGATGAGATCGATAAATTCTGCTGTACACACACTTGTCTACTTTCTGTTGCTAATCTGGTTTGCTAATATGTTTTGCTATGATGCTACTATGTTGAAGCTAGTTAAGCCTTGTGACGTAACAGCAATACTAACCTAAATCATTCTTAATCTGATAGTAAACACAAATATTAGCTGAAAATGCTCACAATTTAATACGTGAGCAAATATTAGCGTAAGTCATTATTAAACCATTAGCGAATATCAGTATTAGCATAATCATTGTTAGAATATTAATCTTCCATAATTCTATGCAAATACTATTAGCTTACATTGTATTTAAAACATTAGCCAACATTTAAAACAATACCAATATTAACTTAAACCATTTCTAAACCATTCGTGAATACTAATATTAGTTTAAGCGTTTATAAGAACATCAGAGAAAACAGATTGTAGCTGAAAACAATAGCCATTACCAAGATTAGCATAGCTTGTGTTTAAAACATTAGCATTTACCTCTAGGGTTTAGCTAAAAACCTTTAGCAAAACACTAATATTTGCTTAATTCTTAAAAATAAACTGCTTCTAAACCCCAGCAATGCTAATATAACATAAATTATTCTTAAAGTGTTAGCAAATACAGACTTAGCTTAAACCAGTAACTGTCGAGTATATTAGCCTTTTAGAAAATACTCATGTTGAGCAAAAATCATTCTTAAACCATGCTAAAATGTAAAAATATAAAAATTTCAGCTTAAATCATTTGTAGATTCTAATATGAGCTTAAATTTGTTAAAATGTTAGCTAAAAACAATATCAGCTTAATTGTTTTTTAAGAACATTAGCAGAGTTTAGCTCACTTTAACATTATGCAACACCAATATTAGCTTAAACCATTTCCAAAGCATTAGTGAATACCGATATTGGCTAATTGTTCTTAAAACGTTAGCAAAAACTTTACAGTAACATTTAGTTAACAATAGTATTATAAAGCAGTCTTAGCAAAGAGTGTTAGCAAATACAGACTTTTAGCTTCAACCATTTAATACTAATTTAGGTAATAAATCATATTTTTTCTTAAACCTAATATTTTAGAATATTAATATAAGCTTAACTGCTACTTAACCCAATAGCAAATTCCAATATTAGCTTACTGCTAGCAATGCATAAGCAAATTCCAAAATTAGCTAAATATAATTATTTGCTTAAAAAAACAATATTCCAAACCAAAATGTTATTAATTATTGTAATATTGTTAAGGGGTGTAAACGATGACGTGAATAACGAAGTAATGAAGATAACATGTTAATTAAAGTTTTTTTTTTTTGCACTAAAATCCAAATTTTGGTGCAATCCTCCTCCAAATTCGTCTGCAGAATCACGTGTAGTTGTTTGCATGGCGCTTAATCAGGCATGTACGCTAGTTACATGAGCTAGTTATGTAAGCTAGTTTTGCTATGTGTGTACGCTAGTTACATGAGCTAGTTATGTAAGCTAGTTTTGCTATGTGTGTACGCTAGTTACATGAGCTAGTTATGTAAGCTAGTTTTGCTATGTGTGTACGCTAGTTACATGAGCTAGTTATGTAAGCTAGTTTTGCTATGTGTGTACGCTAGTTACATGAGCTAGTTATGTAAGCTAGTTTTGCTATGTGTGTACGCTAGTTACATGAGCTAGTTATGTAAGCTAGTTTTGCTATGTGTGTACGCTAGTTACATGAGCTAGTTATGTAAGCTAGTTTTGCTATGTGTGTACGCTAGTTACATGAGCTAGTTATGT
>CM074989.1:1378720-1383720 GCA_037576825.1 Pangasius krempfi | reverse complement strand
AAATATACAGAGGAGTGTTTACCGCGTAGCCACTGCGTGCAAAGTGTGTGTGTGTGTGTGTGTGTGTGTGTGTGTAAAAACAAAAAAAATTATTACTTAAAGAACATTTATAGAATATAAACACATTGACTAAAGAAAGAAAGAAAGAAAGAAAGAAAGAAAGAAAGAAAAACATTTTGTACATTTAAATTTAATATTTTTTTTTTTACAGTAAATTTGTTTGTGTCTATTGTGATTACCAAAAATTATTGGCACCACGTGTGGATTCAAACAAACAAACAAACAAAAAAACAAACAAACAAATATGTTTTCAATTAAACAAAGAAACAACAAGAACAAATACTACTACTACTAATAATAATAATAATAATAAAGCTAGTGGCTTTAAAAACCGTAGTACAGTTAAATTGATCAGTTCCTAAATAAACGTAAAGGCGTAACAGCTTCCTTCTCAGAAATCTTTCATTTTTAAAGGGATTTAGTTCTGAACTCATCACAGCGCACTTCAAACCCGTCCAGCGTTTTCTTCTCATCCATTCCTCGTTTTCTTCTCATTCCATTAGTGTCAATATCAGTTTTCTGTGTGTTTCTTTCAGGACAGATCGAAGTCCAGTTCCAGAGGCAGCACACACACCTCAGCGATGCGAACCTCCTCCGTGATTTACTGCAGGCACCGAGTTCTTTCCTTGGAAAACTTGGAAAGTTGCAATAATTTACTATAATTGACATTTTGTTTTGTTCCAGAAGCACTGCGACTTTTCAACACTCATTTTTAGCAACATCTAGTAAGAGTGTGTGTGTGTGTGTGTGTGTGTGTGTGTGTGTGTCTTTTTTCGGACCTCATTTTTATTCAGCAGTGAAATACACCTTGCTCTTGAAGGTCATCTTCTCTTCAATCCTGGGTTAGATCTCTTCTCAGTTTTTTTTTTTTTTTGTCTGTTTAACTGTAAACCAAAGTTTGCAAGATGAATGAATGTCTGGGTGCCAATACTTTCAGTCACATTTGTTTTTGTCTATCTATCTATCTATCTATCTATCTATCTATCTATTATCTGTAAGAGAGAAACTGTGTGTGTGTGTGTGTGTGTGTGTGTGTGTGTGTGTTGGCATGCAGCTTGACTTGACTTCGAGGTTGAGAAATAATAATAATAATAATAATAATAATAATAATAATAATAATAATAATTTTAAAAACGCTGTATATACAAACACATTTATATACACAAGCCTGAGGCACTGACTGAAGCATATGGTGGGGAGAGTGTGAGAAACACCCCTACACACACACACACACACACACACTCACACACACACACACACACTCACACACACACACACTCACATTCAAAACACACCTCTGCTATGTAGCTGCTTCCTCTTCCAGCACTGAGGGTGCCAGTATTTTGCCAAGTGTGTGTGTGTGTGTGTGTGTGTGTGTGTGTGTGTGTGCCAAGTGCAGACTTTCTGAAAATAATAAAGATCATATTCAGCTTAGCAGCTCTTTTCCTGCGAGCTCGCTGCATAAACACACTGCAGCTCGCTCACTCACTCTATCTATCCCTCTTTCTCTCTCTCTCTCTCTCTCTCTCTCTCTCTCTCACACACACACACACACACACACTGTATCCTGAGGATATGAGAGCCACGCATAAATAACTCTTGTGGTCTAATCAGCGCCCGGCGTTTATTATGACCCGTTCTTCCACTGATTGCTCTCATATTGTGCAGCAGGAGGTTTAAAGCCTCAGATTTATTTCTCATAATGGTCGAATATTGGCTGCAATAATCATAACAGCGAAACGTCTCGTACGCAAACAGAGCGTGTAAGCGGCATTGCTGTGGAGCAGGATGAAAATTCATGGTGTGATAACCGTATGATTGAAGCAGAGCGTGTTTTCTGACTAGTTAGAAAGATTAGAGAAGATTAGATTAGCTAGATTAGAAAGCTAGAACCTCCAAACGGTCCTAAAAAACCCATCAGGCATTGAGTTTAGGATAACGTTTAGCGTAAGATAGGAGCTAGCCAAGTATTACAGCTAGCTAATTAGTAAGTTAGACGCATAAATAATGCTGCATTTAACTAAAACGCCCAACTCCGATCTCTGACTAGGAAAAAACGAAGAAAACGCCCCCTAAACTCAGAATTCCTACTCAGGAACTCAGGACGGTCTCCTCAACCCTGAGTTCAGCAAGTGACATCAAATCAACATGGCCGCTCACAGCGTGAACAGTAAACACGGCAGCACTTCTTATCTTTAAATGAGTTATACAGTATATACACGTATTAGATTTAGATCAAGCAACATACAGACACACAGTATTTGCGTGTTAAATCTATAACACTGACTATATACATCACTCGTCGCAGTTAGCTAGCTAGCTTGTTGCTAACAAAAGACAAACATAAATATAAATAACAAAAACAACATAATTCTGAGTTAAGAATAAGTCGAATGCAACGTAACACTATGTACACGCAACACTAGCATGCAACAGGCGGTCATTTTATTTTATTTTTTTACGTATGTGTGCGACACAGAGTCGCAACATTTTAAACGAGGTTTTCTCAATTCTACGCAAAAAATTAGGTCTGATTTTTGAATTAGGTCTGAATTGTTCCCGAGACCGATCCTGTGATGCGTGCGGTCTGACGTTTTTCAGTCCTGCACTATAGAGAGACGTAACGGAGAAAAATAAAGCTTGGAAGGAAGGAGCAGAGATCGTTGGTGCTTCTGGTGTGCGTACATAGCTAGCACAGTTAGCTTGCTTTGCTAAATCTAACCTGAGAACGGCGCCAAATACAAAATCGAGCCGGTGACGCGCAATTCAAACAACTGATTCTGTTATTTAATTTGTGTTTAATTAGTTAGCATTAGAGGGGATATATACTGTAGCTAACTGCTGGACAGGCCACGCCCACAGGAGACACCCTGCAAGCGACACTCGCTGGTGTGAACATAGTGTGTGTTATTCACCTCTCCGGTTATATTCCCACTCTCTCTCTCTCCCTCTCTCTCTCCCTCTCTCTCTCTCTCTCTCTGTCCCCCTCCAGACGTTTGGATTTGCAGTTTCTCTCTGAGTGTGTGTGATTCACAGCATATGTCTGTTTTCACTGAGCCATGACTCTGGTCACTGAGCCTTAACACACCTCTCTCTCTCTCTCTCTCTCTCTCTCTTCATCCCAGAGGAACGCACAGCCTGAGAGTTGCTGTCGGTTCGAATCATTCTCCTCCACCCATCACTGAGCCGTTTAATCCTGGTGGAGAAACTCTGTGTAACGCGCCGTAAAAACACACCACTCACATGCGCGACTGAGGAGAGATCAGGAGGTGGGCTTTGATCCCGAGCAAAAAGTCTGTGATACACACACACACACACACACACACACACACACACACCATATTTAGTATTACTTACAAAATAACAACAGTTCATGATGCTTTAAGTTAAGAGGCTTAAAAACACAGCAGTGTAACGTTATTGTCTGGATTTTGGGCTAATTCAGGTCATTCCACACTTGGTCCGAATACTCGAGGACTGATTCTGGGCTTGTTTGTGGGCGGGGCTTATAATTTCAAGTTTGCTGTCACATAGAAGAATTCCTTTCAAACTGTGGATATGTCACTTTTGTGATATACGGCACAAGGTTCATCCTTTCGTTGATCCTCCTTTAGTAGGAACACACAAGCGGTGAAGTACAGCCTTTCTGCATGCCGCAGTTGAACAAATTACGAAACTGAAGTCCTGCAAAAGTCTGGTTTTATATCAGTACTTTCAGAAGGACCAGGGATCAGATCTCTGGAATGTTCCTGGGACCAAATAGAGCATTTTCAGAACACCAGAAGTACTGAAGTGCTGAGAAAAACGCGAACACAAGACCCAAAGAGTGCACGGTGCTTCTGCTGATCTCTTTAAATGTTCAATATTTTTGTAGTTGTGTGTGTTTATGTGTGTACTGAATCCCACTCAGTCAACACACACACACACACACACACACACACACACACACACACACGTCCTGTCTTGCGTAACCAGAAAAAGGAGTGTCACACCTTCAAATCATCGCTATGGGCCATAACCTTGAAAACTCCTGTTTAGAACATTTTTCTGCACTTCTTTTATTGCTATTTATGTTGACAGCAGCTTGGCACTTCAGATTGTTCAATCTATCAAAAAGGCTTTTCTTCCCTCGCTTTCTCTTTTAAAAATGGCTTCCTGCCCAAAAACGGAAAAAAAACCCAAAACCCAGCAGCTTTAAACACGAATGAAACACAGCCACTTTAGGAGACTGGGCTCGGCTTCCCTTTCCCATATCATCCTCCCTCTCTCTCTCTCTCTCTCTCTCTCTCTCTCTCTCTCTCTCTCTCTCTCTCTGTCTTTCTCTCTCTCTCTCTGTCTTTCTCTCTCTCTTTCTCTCTCTCTCTCTCTCTCTGTCTTTCTCTCTCTCTCTCTCTGTCTCTCTCTCTCTCTCTCCCTCTCTCTCTCTCTGTCTTTCTCTCTCTCTCTCTCTCTCTCTGTCTCTCTCTCTCTCTCTCTCTGTCTTTCTCTCTCTCTCTCTCTGTCTCTCTCTCTCTCTCTCTGTCTTTCTCTCTCTCCCTCTCTCTCTCTCTCTCTGTCTTTCTCTCTCTCCCCCTCTTTCTCTCTCTCTCTCTGTCTTTCTCTCTCTCTCTCTCTTTCTCTCTCTCCTGATGGCGTTAATGTTTAATGCTCGCTCCTGAATAGGTTTGTAATAAAGACTAGGTACAATAAGTAGCATAAAATATTGATTTTGTACATTTCCTTATAAATTTTCATTCATGGGCATGATTACATTTTTCATATTATCGTCAGAATTCATCCACATCCATGTGTGCGTGTGTGCGTGCGTGTGTGTGTGTGTCTATTGTTCTCAATTTAAAATTTTTTAATTATTTAGCACTGCACACGTGAGTGTGTGTGTGTGTGTGTGTGTGTGTGTGTGTGTAGATTTGAATTGTCTTGAAATGTTTAAAGACGTGACT
>CM074989.1:1368720-1373720 GCA_037576825.1 Pangasius krempfi | reverse complement strand
AAGGCCGCTGAATTTGAACAGTACAGTCTCTTTAGGTAAAACTCAGAGTTTTCCTTATGAGATAGATGAAAGTGTGCGTTCAGTAAATGACATGTACAGGCGGTTCGTTGATGAAGGAGATCGTATTGAGGACTCACAGCTCCAGAGTTCGATCCTCAGCTCAGGGTACTGTCCTCCAGGTTCTCCAGTTTCCTCCCACCTCAAAATATTTGCCCTCAGGTGTGAATAAGTGTTAATATGGTGTGATTGGATCCAGGGTGTATTCCCACCTCACTCTCAGCGTTCCTGGGATAGAGTCTGGATCCACTGCAACCCTGACCAGGATGAAGTGCTCTCTCTCTCTCTCTCTCTCTCTCTCTCTCTGAGTCCATAAAATAGTTAAGCATTTGAGGCATCATTCATAAATTCATGATGCCTCAAATGCTTAACTATTTTATGGACTCAGAGAGAGAGAGAGAGAGAGAGAGAGAGAGAGAGAGAGAAGCAGACATGACAGCAGGAATCCTCCAGGGTTGCATCATCCCCTAAAATGTATTCAAATATATTCTGGCAAATTACAAACCTTTACACAGAGAGAGAGAGAGAGCTTGTCTACTGAACAGTAATTACCCATGCACTTTGCATCCATCCTCTCTCTCTCTCTCTCTCTCTCATTCTCTCTCTCTCTCACTCTATGTTACAGTAAAATACTGAGTGATGAGGTGGTGTGATGAAGTGGAGTTACTTTTACCACTCTGAACTGTTTATTCCTCTTATACCATATCAATTTGGCAAAGATTACAGGTTTTATTTACTTACTTACCTATTTACATGCCATACTTTTTATCCATTTACTGTTACATTTTGTGTTGTGGAATGTCTGTGAATTAAGTTAGTTCCTGTTGTCACTTATTGTTGTCATTATAGCAGCTCTAAACAGAAGTCCTTCACCAGCCTCTCTTTTTTTTTCTCTCGTTTGAAGTTATTAAGACAAAAAAAAACCACAGCTTGTCATGTCACGAAAAACCGAAACTCCTCTGTCCTGAAGATGTCTGAAAACTTAAAGTTACAGCTTTACCTCTAACACTGGAGACTCCTTCCATAAATGTTAAACGTCTCCTTTAAAAAAATAACGTTTTTTTAATCCCTTTATATGAAGTGTTTCTCTGTACATGTCCCTGTGAATGAGCTGTTACTATAGAAACAATAACGTATTAAACCCTTAACACTACTGTCCAAGCTGCCGTTATAGAAAATTCATCAACGCCTTCTGACCAATCAGACGCTACCAAACAAATGAATTTAATCACATTCAGCATTGACTGATAAGCAAGGATTTTATTGAGAAATGTCAGATGTCTGACGTGACACGGCAGAGAAAATTCTTCTCATAACCTAATAATAAGTCTAATAATAACAGTAGTCAGGATTGTATTGAAATAAAGCATATAAAGCAATAAAGCAATTTGATAAGCTAATAAAAGTTTTAGCCCTAAAAAAAACATGGGTTGCTCAACACTTATCCATCAGCTCTAACAGCGATAAGGCCCTGCGTCTGTGAACTGTCTAGAGGAACGTCATGTGAAAAGGGAAAAAACAGAGAGGAGGCGTTTGTTTTCGTTGTAGCTTTCCGGACTTTCTGTGCAGGTTATTAATGTGCGGTTTAAAGCTAGATCCAGAAAAAAAAGCCTTATCTCACTGCCTCTGCTCACATTCTGTTCTGTCTGGTTCTTCTGTGCCGAAAGGTGAGCAGACACTGCTATGTGTTTATCAGAACAGAAACGAACGCTCAGCACTGATTCAGAGGATCTGAGGAGAAAAGGAGAAAACTCAAACTCTAACGCTTCCTTCAAGTACGTTGTGATTTCAAAATGTAAATGTAGATGGATGGTACAATAGTGATCCTTAAGGTTTACGTATTTTATTTATTCATCTTCAGTAACCACCTAATCCTGGTCAGTTTATGCCAAGTTTGAGGTGAAGCTGCACCTTGTAATTCGCCGCCTAAAACCGGTAAAATACCACCAAACCACCCCCCCCACCCCCCAAAAAAATGGTAATTTAAACTCGTCAACTTGGGGTAGTCTTCTCAACTACCGGTTTCTTCCCTGCTTACAGAGTGACATCAAATCAACATGGCCGCCCACTCCGAACACTGTAAAGTCTCCCTTCTCTACTTTTAAATGAGTTTATAGCCATATTAGCTGATTGGCTGTAGATCAGTTCAAATACAGACACAGTACTCAGTTAGATCTATAACACACACCATACTAATCACTGCTTGTGAGAAGGTCATCATCAACATTAGAGTTATCACTAACTATTGCTAATGCTACTCGCTATTGTCTGCTGTGCTTCAATTTCAACCCAAAATGTTGCATGAATGTTTGAAGGTCACTACAATAGAACAGGACCAATAGCCACTCAGGCCTGTAACTGTAAAAGCTTAAAGTAGCTTGTTATGAGCTTTATGTGCTCTCACAGAACAAACAAAGGACATGCTGTCATGCACGCCTCCATGTTTCTTCTTTCCACTTCGCACGTTCAACGTTCCAAGGTGGGAGACGACGTCATTACAGCTTGCGCCACGGATGCGGCATTTGTGTAGCATGATTTTGGAAACCGGAGAACCTGGAGGAAATCCACACAGACACAAGAAGAATGTGTCAAAATCCAAGCAAACAGTAGCCCGAGCTCAGGGTCGAACCCTGCGACACTCCCCGTGGTAGCACTGTACCACCCACTTCCATTGTTTTCAAACATTATATTTATATTACACGGATAATGTTCCGGACATTACCCAGCAGCCATGCTAGCAAACAGCAAAGCGAGCATTTAGTAATCATTTATTTCCTATGTTTATTGCATGACACAGATGAAATTGAAATTAGATTTTAATTCTCAATTCTATGCAAATTAGATATGATTTCATAAAGCGACAAATCCAGACGATTTCTCGGATCGATCCCATGGTGCATCTGGTCCGACGTTTCTTCAGTTCCCCACTCGCAACTTTAGTTCCTTCCTGCAATTTCATTTTCTCCTGTCATACAAGACCTCTGATTAAACGTGTCTAGGGACCTTACGAAGAAAAATAAAGTTTAGAAGGAAGTAACAGAGAAGCTTGTGAAGTTGTGCATTGAAAAAAAAACCCCACAAAACTATTAAATCGTTATATAAGTGATAATGATATAACTTACATCAGAACGATTCCTGCTCTGACAAGACATTAGAAGAGAGAGAGAGAGAGAATTTATTATCCTGTTGGGCTTTATCATTTAAACTAAAAGAAAAAAGAGGTAGATCTGTGACGAGAGAGAGAGGGAGAGAGAGAGAAGGAAAAGAAAGACAATTCCCTCATGATTCATGTTAATCTAGTAAAATCACACAGTGCATTACATGCCTTGAACATGATTATAAGTGTGTGTATACATGTGTGTGTGTGAGAGAGAGAGAGAGAGAGAGAGAGACAGAGAGAGAGAGAGAGAAAGAGAGACAGACAGAGAGAGAGAGAGAGAGAGAGAGATTGAGAGAGAGAGAGACTATTGAGTTGATGAGGCATTGTAAACAGCAGATGCAAGCTGTTCCAACAGAAAGAACTCATTACAACAGGAGCAAAGTGGAAGTGTGTGTGTGTGTGTGTGTGTGTGTGCGTTTGTGTTCATGTTCTGGAACTACTACTTCAGTTTGGTTTCTTCCAAAGCCTAGAGGACACACACACACACACACACACACACACACACACACAGAGATAAAGACATGAAGGACGTGGTGGCACTGACAGCTGAGCTGCTGCCCAAACAGACGCCATAAACGCATTTGTAAGCTGAACAAAGGTAGCTAGCTAAACGTGCCCATTATAGGCAACTCCTCAGTAAGAACATGATCTACGTGTAGATAGCTAGCGTTAGCTTGCTAGTTTCCTGATGTAGATTTTAGGTGAGCTACGTAGGTTTGTAAAAGCAATAGAAATTAGACTTGTTAGCTAACTAGCAAGCTAAGCCTGTTAAATTCTTGTTGATATTTGTAGTTGAAATAGTTATAGTTGATATTTAGCTACTTGGCTGAGATGAAATGGGAGCCGCAAACATGGAGCTCCTCGGACCAAAATGATCCCTCTGCCTTAAAGCCTGTAACCACGACCATGGGCAAAAACGAATGGGTTCATTAACACTTTTCCGATTCTGACACTCAAAAGCACAACGCGAAATTTTATAAAGCAAATTCAGGCTTATTCCTGAAAAATCACTATACTCTAAGATTTGTTGTGATGTCAAGCGCTTTTTTTTAATCTTCCGACCAATCAGGTGGCAGCTCAAGGGGGCAAGTGAGAAAAAACAAAATGGAGGACAAAACAAAACTGTTGGTCATGTACTGAAAGAAATCAGGCTTTAAAAACAAAAAGAGAATTCGTAAAATATCATCAAAGTTACGAAGTTTAAGGATAGTGCTATGGGCGGGGCTATGGGCGGGGTTAGGGGCGGGGCTTGTATTTGTATGTTTATGAATTTGTTAACCACATCATCCACGTGCTTTCGAGTTTGAAAGAATAAAGTGAAAGAGAGTGACATTGGGCTTTAACAGCGTGCTTAGTGACGTTCTCTGTTGTTAGAAGTTTGAAAGGAAAGTGCATGTGTGTGTGTGTGTGTGTGTGTTTTAACATTCACATCACAAAGACGTTCAAAACAGAAAGAATACAACTGACAAAGTGAGCTTCAGTCATCCAACCTCTGCCAGTGTGTGTGTGTGTGTGTGTGTGTGTGTGCAGTGCAGAACTTTTCGTCTTTAAGATTTGAAGCACATCTCCCTTTAAGGACCGACAGCAGAGGCAAACTTTCTTCCCGTCCTGTCCTCTGATCCTCTGATCTCTGAAAGTGAAGAGAAGTTTTTAAAGAAACTGAGGACATCAGGAAGAGTGTGAGCGTGTAACAGGAGGAGTGTGGCGTGAGCGTGTAACAGGAGGAGTGTGACGTGAGCGTGTAACAGGAGGAGTGTGACGTGAGCGTGTAACAGGAGGAGTG
>CM074989.1:1352928-1368620 GCA_037576825.1 Pangasius krempfi | reverse complement strand
GTGTAACAGGAGGAGTGTGACGTGAGCGTGTAACAGGAGGAGTGTGACGTGAGCGTGTAACAGGAGGAGTGAGACGTGAGAGTGTAACAGGAGGAGTGTGACGTGAACGTGTAACAGGAGGAGTGTGACGTGAACGTGTAACAGGAGGAGTGTGACGTGAGCGTGTAACAGGAGGAGTGTGACGTGAGCGTGTAACAGGAGGAGTGTGGCGTGAGCGTGTAACAGGAGGAGTGAGACGTGAGAGTGTAACAGGAGGAGTGTGACGTGAGTGTGTAACAGGAGGAGTGAGACGTGAGAGTGTAACAGGAGGAGTGTGACATGAGCGTGTAACAGGAGGAGTGTGACTCTTTATTTCTGTCTGTTTATCTCTCTATCTGTCTGTCTGTCTCTGTATCATGCTCTTTGTCTATCTTTCTCTGTCTGTCCATCTCTCTCTCTCTCTCTCTCTCTCTCTCTGTCTCACAGTGTCTGTCTCTCTTTTTTCAATCCCCTCGGTTGCTTGTCTGCACTTTTTTTGTTGTTTTTGTCCAAAAGTCGTGTAAACTGCACGCTACTCTCCACTCAGGATTCCCGAAATGAATGATTGATGAGCAGAGATGTCCGTGTGACCACGTTTTATGTTTTTATTGACTCTCTGCCTTTTATCGTTTGTTTTGTTTCAGCCAATCAATGTCTCTTAATGTCAGTCTGTCTGCATCAATAATTCATGAAGACTGTAATAATTATTCATAACTTCGTCATTTCTAGTCAGTCGAGCCTGAAATTCTGAGCGCAAAATCACAAACTTTTCATTTCATCTCTGAATAATCAGTCGATCTGTATAATTTAGTTCTACAACATGAAATGTGTTGTAACTATAAACGGATAAAAATGTGATGTGTTGTTAATTATTATAGAAAAATGGTAATCTTGGGCAAGTTGCTGTGCTATAAGAGGAATAAGACACTTGGGGGACATGCTGTTATAGGAAAATAATCACCTTCCGGGTCGGTACCAGTAACTCCGCTTCATCGCACCACACAGTTGTTGATTATTTTCCCGTAACAGCACCACACGCAGTGTTTTATTCCTTACTTTATCACGTATAATAAAACGCACTATATTGACTCTGAATGAATGAATGAATGAGTCGACTCTTAGGTGAACCGAATCAAATGATCTGACTCACTGAACAGAACCGGAATTCCCAGCCCTGCTGTAATCCGGTGGTCCGGGACACGGATTTGCTGTCACAGGAAAGTCGAGGCCTGAATGTGGGAAAGAGGAACTGAGACCTGAAACAAAAATAAAAGCTTTTATTCGCTGGAGCTCCGTGTGTCGCAACTCGACCGCAGGACTTTCGATGAGAGCCGTGATTTTCTGGTAGTGAGACACCTGTCTGTGGCTCTGCTCTGGGGTTTTACTCAGGCTTTTCCTGTCCTCTCTCTCTCTCTCTCTCTCTCTCTCTCTCTCCAGTTAACCTCCTCTCTTTCTCTCCATCTCCATCTTTCCATCTCTCTTCTTTTCCATTCCTGTCTCTCTCTCTTTTCCTCTGTCACATTTTTATTCTCTCTATCTCTTATTCACTGGCTCTCTCCTATGTTTTTCTCTCTTCCTGTCTCTAACGTTGTTCCGTTTCCCTCGTCGCTCCTGCTATTTCTCTCTCTCTCTCTTTCTCTCTTGCTGTCTCTCTCTCTGTCTTCTCCCTCTCTCTCTGTTGTTGTCTCTGTCTCTGTCTTTCTCTGTCCCTTTCTTTCTCTTGTCATCTCTCAATCTGTCTTTCCTCTCTTTCTTTCTTTTACTTTCTCTCAATGTCTTTCTCTCTTTCTCCTATTCTCTCTCTCTCTCTCTCTCTCTCTCTCCAGTTACCGTTCTTTCTTTCTCTCCATCTCCATCTTTCCATCTCTCTTCTTTTCCATTCCTGTCTCTCTCTCTTTTCCTCTGTCACATTTTTATTCTCTCTATCTCTTATTCACTGGCTCTCTCCTTTGTGTTTCTCTCTTCATGTCTCTAACTTTCTTAGCTGTTACACTTTTCTCTCCTCCTCTCTCTCTCTCCCTATCACTCTGTCTTTCTGTACATCATATGTCTCTTCTTATCTATTCTTATCTTCTTTTCTGACTATTCATCTGTCTCTTCCTTCCCTCTTTGTCTCTCTCTTCACTCTCTCTGTATTTTTTACTTTTTGCTCCCTCTCGTCTCCCTCCAACTTTTTGTGCATTAACTCTCTTCCTGTTTTTCTCTTTTTGTCCTTATCCCTCTCTCCCTCCCTGCCTCGCTCTCTCTCTCTCTCTCTCTTCCCTTTCTCAGTCTCAGTGTAATGTGTTTGTGTGTGTGTGTGTGTGTGTGTTATTGTCAGTGTTGCCAAAGCAATTATAGGGCCGTGTGTAAAAATAATAACAATAATAAACCCATAACACACACCGACAATAACACAATAACAATCTCGTTATACATAAATAACTCCAGTCTTTTAGCATTTGACTACTTACATGCAGAGTTACATCAAACAAAATCAAACACACACACACACACACACACACATACACACACAGATAAACAACCAAAACACAAAAGACTCATCACACATAACGAGAGTTAAAAAAGTTATCAAAAATATTCTATTTCTATAAGATTTATGGATGTAGCACATTTATTGCATGTGTAACTGTAATTAAAGTGTGTGAAGTGTTTTTCTGAATTGTGTGTGTGTGTGTGTGTGTGTGTGTGTGTGTGTGTGTGTGTGTGTGTACATTACCTCAGAGCTCCAGATGACAGGAAGTGAGCAGGAAGTGGAGGGACTTTTCCACTCTCTTGTTTACTTTCATTTTTCCTGAAAAAAAATTAGATTTTTATTTATGTGCTCTCTTTCTCTCTCTCTCTCTCTCTCTCTCTCTCTCTTTCTCTCTCTCTCTCTCTTTCTTTCTCTCTCTCTTTCAATATAAGTATCAGTTACTGTATTTTTATTTTTATTTCTATTTCACAGTGTTTTTTTTTTTTATTTATCAGCCTTAACATAAACAGAGCTTTTATAGTTGTCTGTCCATTTCGGGTTTGTGAGGAATCTTGTGAAAAAAGAAAAGAAGATGAGAGAGAGAGAGAGACAGAGAGAGAGAGAGAGAGAGAGAGAGAGTACATATGTGTTTAGTCAACTGCTTCCCATAAGCTCTGTGACTTTCGACCTTAAGTGTAGACATGCTAAAAATTAGTGTGTGTGTGTGTGTGTTTGTGTGTGTGTGTGTGTGTGTGTGTGTGTGTGTTTGAATCCTAAATCACATGCACACACTCAGTGTGTGTCGATACAACGAAATGTCATTTTATCTTGGTTCACATCGTCATCGCCATAGCAACACGTTTTGCCATGGGACTGTACAGTATTATGGGATGTACCTCCCAGAAATACATCCCATAATTCATAGCAATATTTTAGTCTAGCAATAATTTTCATAAGATTAATTTGCGAGGAGGTTATTTAGGTTTGTGGCTTCAAAAAGTTTTAGCAACGACTAAATAAAGTCCCAGTTCGACAACATCGATATCATTTCGTCACATCGTTCGCACGTGTACGGAGTGGAACGGAGCAGCGTCTCTTCCTCCTAAAGACGAAGAACAATGATGAGAAATCCCACGTCGTCCTTTCCTGTGAATACGTGTTTGATATTTGACTTGCAAATGTCGCACATTATTTGTATAACAACAGTGTGTGTTTGACTCGCTGGTTGTAGCCCAAACACAGCGTAGGTGTGAAAGCAGGACGGCGAACTCACGGCGTGTGTTACTGTCATGTTTCCTAAACAAACAAAAAAAAAAGGAGGGGGGCGTCTCGTCAATGTATAACTCGTACTCGAACAAAACGGCCACTGACCGCAGAGCCACAACACAGAAAACACCGTACAATAAAACAAAAAAAAACAACAAATACAACACAACAACGGATTTCTAACTGAACGTCTCTTCGTACCGCGACAGCTGATATCTCTGTGTTGCAGAACAATCAGTTCATTTTTCACCTCTTTTAATCCGGTTAAAGTAATGAATTGATCTGATTGTACTTTAATCTGTAAAGCAGTTCATTTAAAGCGCAGCTGCAACACAGTCATAAGAGTTTAATAAAGCATTCGTAGAGGATTTATGTCAGTCTGCAAGAAGAGGCATCAGTTATCATTACGTAATTTTACGTCTTTTAACCTTATCACGGAAATGATTGTTTCGTTTTTTTTTTTTCAACAGAGCTGTTGAATTCTGGTTTCGGATTGGTCAGGAGCTGGTGATTAATTTTCTAGAAATCTGTAGAAATGTTAGCGTTTCTATGGTAACGGCTCAATCACAGGGTCTTGTACAGCCATGAATTTCTGGAAGGAGTCTCCAGTGTCAGAGGTAAAGCTGTAACGTCAGGACAGAGGAGGTTACACGTCACGTTTCTCTGGAACATGACAAGCTGTGGGTTTTTTTTATTTTTTGGTCTAATTAACAAATGGAGAGAAAAAAAGAGAGGCTGGTGATGGAACGACTGAGAACAGGAACACGTTTCATGGATGTTCTGCAATAATAAATGTAACTGTAAATGAATAATAATTATGATGTTTCATTCTGCCATAAATAACTTTTGTAATAGTCGGTAAATCGCTGTGGTATAAGAGAAATAAAACACATGGAGACACGCTGTTTTTGGAAAACACGCTCTGATCCATGTTGACGATTCCCAAGACTGTAACAAGACTCTTATCAAGACATCTAATCTTTCTCCACCAGCACACACACACACACACACACACACACACACACACACAAAGGAAAATATGATATCAAAAAGCATAAGAGAACTGATAAATACGTATCCAGTAGCACAAACAAACAGGGTGTGTTTCTGAAAACCAATTTGTAAATAACAAAGAACGTTCAGAATGTTTCCTGATATACTTCGTTAACGGAAATTTACCGAATGACTCTTCATTTCATTAACTATCAATGCTAAACATTAAATACGTAAATATGATGTAAATACGAATTAAGGAATAACATCGTCACATTAAAATCTACAATTTTTTTTTCCGCAGCTCAGAGAGACTCGTTACTCGTTTTCTTTACATCAGAGTAACAAAAATGTTGACATTATTTTATTAATTTGACAAATCAAAATAAATTCAAAGCATGATAAAGCCGCCTACATCTTGCAAATTAGTATATCATGGCTTCATTAAACTGCGTGCACAAGTAACCATCAGAACACAGTTAAAAAACAAAAAAGATAACAAGCAGAAAAATTGTCTGTGCTGGATCAAGTGCTATTCTACTGTATGTGCTGCTGAATAATGAGTGCAGAAGCCATTTTGTGAAATTAAACCAGATATTAATGTGATCATTACAACTACGACGATTCACGCAGTAAAATATTATTAATCTACGAGACTCCTATTAGATGTATTTCAATGCTTTCCCTCTTCTCTTTCATATATCATCAAATTAGTGTCGTTTATTTGTCTATGTTTAGATCGTTTCTAGCTTTTATAATCATATTACATTACATTTGACTTGACATTTGAAAAGATACAAAGATCTACATCTTCAGTCTGTATTTTCTATCCCTGATTTTTTTTTTTTTTCAGGTTGAAAGGCGAGTGTTTGTGGTCTAGATGCTATTGTAAAACCTCGTCTCGGACGCTTCTACTCAAGACAAATTTACTTTGAGGCACCAGCAGTGTTTTATCTTCATATATATTATGTTAGTAAATTCTCTTCACCGTGTATCTCTGGATTAATAATTGGATTATCCTTTGTATTAATAACCTTTAACAATAACTTTTTGTTGTTGTTGTTTTTGTTGTTATTTATAATAACTATATTTCTTTCTTTTTTTGTAATTAATTAATTCATTTCCTCTGTTGTATTTTCTAATCATCATCCTTGTATTAATAACTGGAGAACTATTTTATTATTATTATTATTATTATTATTATTATTATTATTAAGTATTTACGTATTTATTTATTTACTCTGATTATTTATGGGTGGGGGTTATTTCACCATTTCAGTTACTGTACTTTCTATATTCACTTATTTTCTTTCTTTAAATAATAAAAAAATACAATATATATTTAAAAATGTGATGTTGGTGATAAGATTCAATTTTTTTTAGAAATTCAGCCGACTACTAAAATCAAGTTCAACGTTTAGTAAAAACGTAGATTGGTTACTTTGACCTAAACAGAACGTGTAGGCAGAATGCAAGTGTGTGTGTGTGTGTGTGTGTGTGTGTGTGTGTGTGTGTGTCAGACTGGTCCTGTGGGAAAGTTCCTCTGTTGTTTAACACACTAATGAAAGTGATGTCACCTGAGGGCTTCCCTTTTCCCTCGCCTGGCTTCTAACTGACACATCTCTATCACTGAGTGTGTGTGTGTGTGTGTGTGTGTGTGTGTGTGTGTGTGTGGTGTGTGTGTGTGTGTGTGTGAAGGCTCTGGTCGCTTCACTCTCATCATAAGCAGGGCATCGTATGTCAATCTTTATCACGACAAGCTCAATGGAGCGAAGCCAAACACAAACACACCAGTAAACACCCTCATGTGCACATTTCACACACTCCCATCAGTTCCCATACACTGTGTGTGTGTGTGTGTGTGTGTGTGTGTGTGTGTGTGTGTGTGTGTGTGTGTGCGTAGAAATAGCAATAATAGCAATCATAACTATGCATGAAGCATCTTTTCTACTGTTTAAAGTACATCTTTAGAAAACATTCCCTGAACGTTACAGTAAGTGAAAAAAAATCAGCAAAAAAAACATTTAAATAAAATATAAATAATTCATTAATTAATTAATGAATAATGAATTAAAACAGCAGTAAACAATAAAATACAGATGTAAAAATAAATCTGAGCAGGTATAATATATAAATAATATCTAACTAATATTATGTTTATGATCTAATACACTTCATGGTGAGATGATTATGAATTAATTTTAAGAAAACTAAGAATATTGTAGATTCATCTTCCTGATTTCTAGCTGAAACTGTTTTTGCTTCTTTTTTTTAGATAAAAATTGAGAAATGTTTTCAAATGAATGTTTATATTAACCCATATAGTATGGTTATATAAACACACACACACACACACACACACACACACACACACACACACACACACACCTTTAAAAATGTGACAGCGTGATCTGTTTGTGTGTGTTATTGGACACTCATTTATCTGTTCACTGATTAATATCACTGTCTGAAAGCATCATTTCGGGGTGTGTGTGTGTGTGTGTGTGTGTGTGTGTGTGTGTGTGGATGATGGATGTAGTGATAAGAAGTGTCTCTTGGGAATTTGGAGTAAAAACTATGGCTTTAAAACGTGTCCTTACAGAAAACTTCACCATATCAATGATGTTTTGACGTTTTTGTTTTTTTTTAAAATCCATGTACGTAATAAACATTCTCGCTTTACCGCTTTTATAATATTTTTATAACGTTTCTCACACTGAGGAGGACTTCAGGAATAATTCCTCCGGAGACGGAGCCGTGTGGAATGTGTGTGATGGTGATGATGGACACTCACAGTGTGAGCTCGCTCTCCTGCTTCTTTTAGGACATGGCCTGGGGCCTGGAGGCCAGACTGGGTCTGTCTCTCTCTCTCTCGCTCTCTCTCTCACACACACACACACACACACACACACACACACACGCACACTGATGGACACACACAGACACACACACACACCGACTGACACAGACACAATAGCACACATACACACACAAATGGACACACTGACATACACACACACACACACACATGGACACACATACAGACACACATATGGACAAGAACCCTTCAGAAAGACTGATCTCGTTAACCAGGGTGTGTGTGTGTGTGTGTGTGTGTGTGTGTGTGTGTGTGTGTGTGTGTGTGTGTGTGTGCTTCTCTCAGGGTCCTATTCAGACTCAGCAACATAATTCCAAAAAATTATATCAGTATTCATGCTGGGAAAGTTCCTGGTATTCAGAGTCGGGTTACGCAGCTGCTTCAGTGGATTTCCAGAGCTCCATATTCAGATTATTCAAATTCACACCTCTGAGGTTGCCAGATTTTTTCTTGTGAAGTAAATTCTGAGACAGTGATTTTCACCTTTCAACCTGGGAAACATCAGGGATAGAAAATACGGACTGAAGAAGGAAATTGAGATCTTTTTTCTTTGCAACATAAATGCAAGAAATAAATGAAAAATGAAAAATCAAAGGACGAAGATGATGATATTTGAATGAGAAGATGGCGAGAGTTGAATAATAAAACTAATAGGAGGAATATATTACTGCATGAAGAGTCCTACATGTAATGATCACATTAATCACTGGTTTAATTCCACAACATGGCTTCCACACTCATTATTCAGCGGGACTTACTGTAGAATAGCACTTGATCCAGCACAGGCTATTATTCTGCATTTTCAGGACATTTACTTGCGCGCACATGAACGTCATGAAATCATAATATATGTGTGTGGCATGTAGGTGATTTTATCACACTTTTAATTCACCATTTTGATTTAATTAATAAATTATTAAAATAATGCTGATGTTGGTGTTAACGTGTCTGCTCCACTTACATCCATAAAAATTCAGTTCTTAATCTTTGATTAAGATAATATTATTAATTAAGCTTTTTTGTTTTCTTTTCTTTCAAGAAGATCTTTCAGTTGGGGAAAAAAAAAAAAACCACTTAACGTGAAGTCATTTGTAGGGCAGAAGTTTATGACCTCGGTGATTCAGTCGATACGGCGGTGTTAGCAAGTTAGCATGAGCGCTAGGGTGGACATGCACATATAGATCTCTGTGATTGGTTCATGGCCTCAGCCGATGTGTCAGCTGAAGGTAAAGAGGTGAAGACTGCATTAACGGAATGGTGGTGGATATTGATCAGCCCAGCTGGTAGAATGCTCACATGGATAATTGGTTAATTAACAAGGTGATTGTTCACAATAATTAGCCATCTTAGGATATTGTGCGTAATGAACAATATTGGAGTGTCCATATCGGTGCAGGTCATTGGGGGATGAAGTGATCTCCCCACAGACGAGTAATCGATGGAGGTGCTACGACACTCTAAATCAGCCTCTATAACACACACACACACACACACACACACACACACACACACACCAGCTCATACAATGAAGTTCAAATATATTTCTGTATTTAAAGGCCATTATGAAGAAGTTCCCATGTTCTATATACAGAAAATCCACTAATATATAAAGAGCTCTGATTGGATTTTATACAAATAAATAAGTTTTTAAGGAAATTAAATTATTAAATTACACTAGATTCAATAAAAGCAAACAACAAGTCACAGCAAACTGTGTGTTGGGCTTTAAAAAAAAAATAAAATAAAATAAAATAAATAAATAAATAAATACTTCATGAAGACAAGTTGGAAAGAAAGAAAGAAAGATCTTATGTGAATACAAGTTAGGACAGTAAAACCTTAAGTAAGTAAGTAAACAAACAAGTATGTAAAGAAAGAGAAAGAAAGAAAGAAAGAAAGAAAGAAGGAAAGAAAGAAAAACTTGGAAGGCTGAATTTTTTAAGTAAATACCAAGTAGCACAAGAAAGAATTACTGTGAATAGATAGATAGATAGATACATAGATAGATAGATAGAAAGTAAATGACTATTTGTTTGTTATTTGTTTGTTTGTTTGTTTGTTTTTTTCCCTTAATAGAGAGACCATTTTCTGTATTTTCTGTGCTAAGAACACACAGTGTAGAGTGTATAAGCCTCATTAATATTTATAAACATTAAAATACTGAATATTAAGTTAATATTAAAATGTAACTGCTGTTTAAAATATATATATTTTTTTAAACACATTTAATTAAATTAAATGAATATATTTTAAAAACACTTTATTAATTTTTTCCATGTGCTTGTGAAATTTCCTGCTCAGGTTGTGTCTAGTTTCTTTTTTTACTTTTAATGATTAACAGGAAGAATTTCATCACTTGCAGTTGGAATGTGTGTGTGTGTGTGTGTGTGTGTGTGTGTGTGTGTGTGTGTGTGTGTGTGTGTGTTTTAGTGTAAGCAGAGATGGCGGTTCAGGAGAAAAGCACCGTTACGGTGAGTGTTTATGTAAATATCCACAATACGCAAAGCATAAAGTCATTAAAGATCCGGAGCAGTCTCTGCGTTTCTTTGCGTTTCTCATGCCACAGTTTGTACATTAATAAAAAATAAAACATCTGACTAAAGGCCTTTGTGCTCATCCTGCTAGGGTTTTTCATTTAATTCTTTTTCACTGGGGTTAATATTGATATAATAATGCACTAATGTGAATTCTTTACTAGGCATCTGAGAGATTTGAGGTGAAAAATGCTTTAACTCGGGTTCTTCCACTTTCCATTAAAAAAATCTTTTTTGCACATTTACACTTACAGTATGTATGTAAAGTTTTTGTAAAGTTTTTGTAAAGTTTTGTACAGTATGTATAGTCAACTAAATTGTTTTTCTTATACCTTTATGTTCATATTTATGTTGAACTTGTATGTAGCACCGTGGTCCTGCGAGACACGACATTTCGTTCCACTACATGTCCACACATGTAGCAGAATGACATTAAAGCTCGACTTGAACTTGAACTTGAACTTGAACTAATTTAAGTACTTTTGGAAGAGGTAGGTCTTTAGACGTCGTTTGCAGACTGCCAGTGACTCAGCTGTTCGTACGACTAGAGGAAGTTCATTCCACCACCTACTGTAGGTGCCAGAACAGAGAAGAGTCTTGATGCAGGTCTTCCTCGTACCCTGACAGATGGTGGGAGCAGCTGAGCAGTGCTAGAGGATCGGAGAGAGCGTGGTTCAGTGCGAGGTGTGATAAGAGCTTTGAGGTAAGTGGGTGCTGGTCCGTTTTTGGCATTGTAGGTGAGCATCAGTGTTTTAAATCTGATGCGGGAAGCTACAGGATGTCAGTCGGGGGAGCATAGCAATAGGGTAGTGTGGGAGAACTTAGGAAGGTCGTGCAGCAAACAAGTCATGGATCAGTTGCGGAGGACGAATGGCGCTCAGAGGAAGACCTGCCAGGAGCGAGTCGCAGTAGTCTAGTCTCAAAAAAACAAGGGACTGAACGAGCACCTGAGTGGCCTGTGTGGATAGGAATGAACGAATCCTTCTGATGTTACAAAGGAGAAATCGGCATGAGCGTGTCAGATGAGCAGCGTGAGAGGAAAGGGACAGTTGATTGTCCATGGTTACCCCACGGTTACGTACAGTGACCGAAGGTGAGATCAGAGAGTTGTCCTGGGAGATCACAAGATCCTGACGTGCGGATGAATCACCTGGGATGAGCAGCAGTTCAGTCGTGCTGGGATCAGGTTTCAGCCGATGAGCTGCCATCCATGATGAGATATCTGCCAGACACGCTGAGATCTGAGCAGAAACATGAGTGTCTGAGGAAGGGAAGGAGAGAATGAGTGTCATGTGCATAACAGTACATCATGACATCATTTCCCATAAATCATGGCTGTACAATGAAATTTGCCAACCATTATTATACAGTTGCTGAACATTTTTATCACGAATTTCATGTCCATCTCAAACTGAGTTTTTCTTTTCTTTTGGCCCTGCTGACTATTCCATCATTGCATAAACTTTTTGCTAATTTCTTAGAAAATATCCACACTGAACATCCAACGTCTCTGCTGCAGAAATAAAACAGTCATATGAAACTGACAGAAACTGCTTGTTGAATGCAGACAGTAATACAGACAATAAAGATTCTCCTTAGTCTAGCTTTTACAGTTGGCATAAAACTGTCACCGAATTAGAAAATCCAACAGTGTATGTTACGGCCACGTCGATTTACCCGCCACGATATGGTTCGAATTGAAAAGTACGATCGTTCGAAATGGTTAAAAACCGAGACTGTTAAATCAAAACGTAAAATCAAAAGCTGAGTGAGAAATCTCAACAAAATCACCTACGGCATGAAGTTGGCATGGAGTAATGACGTTAACTGAACGAGAGTCTGCAGATAAAGATGCAACAGGTAACGCTAGCATTAACAGTTTCTTTCAGAGCTCGCTAACTCGCTAACTGTAGCAGAAGCGTTTACTTTATTCGCAAGGACACAAGATAGCTACACTGAATCCCAGATACACAACACTGAGTCGGCAGCGTTTTAGCAAAATGTGATCTTTAGAAAAAAAGAAAAAATAATTTAATATTCATATGTTTGCATTATTAATGCTTATTCAGTAGCTAGCTAGTAACATGCGAATTATCTGTACAATAAATAGTAAAATAATCAACGTTGTATGTAAGCAGGGTTACTGTTACCACCGAAAGTGGATTATTTTCCTATAACAGCACTTATTCGTTTTGTATCACAGCTTTTTGCTAACAATTACAACTTTTATTTATTAAATAACACACAGTTGTTTAATCTGTTTCTAGTTACATTTAATGTTGTGGAACATCCATGAAGCAAGTTAGTTAATGAGCATGTTTTTTATATCAGTTTTAAACTTGTGGGCACATTTGACTCGTCCCCATGAGGATTTTATTTTATTTTTTAAAAAAAATGTACAAAAGATTTCCTTTTATTTACTGAGCTTAACTCTAGCATAACATTAATTAGTTGAATTAATAATTTTGTGAATGGAACAATGGTCAGTCCTGACAAACGCACATCTCCACGCTGTATGAAAAAAAAAACAATCTGGGGAAAGAATTAATGTAATAGCTACAGAGAAATTAATGTAGCACCGTGATGCGTCGCATCAATACACATTAATTCGAGTCTGCATCACATCATATTGATGATTAAACGAATCGGATCGGACCGGTGGCGAATTTAAGCATATCGAATCGTTACTTTCGTATCCTTGAATGAATCGTATCGTTTTTTGTTTCGTATCGTATACCACGTATAAAGATGCAGATCATAGCGTCTGAGAAACGGAAATTCACACCACTAACAGAAGAACGTTTTGTTGATGTTTGTAGGAATAAAACGAAAAATTTGCGTATCCATCATTCAAATCACTTGAATAGGAAAGCTGCCTACTGTCACAATCAGTACCACATGGACATGGACGTGTGTGTGTGTGTGTGTGTGTGTGTGTGTGTGTGTGTGTGTATAAGAGTGGAAATCCCCCCCAGTCCTGTGAGATTTGTGCCCTGGTGCTCTCGGTGTAACTGGAAGAAATGGAGGGATGTGACTCAGAGCTCGTTTACAGTTAATGAGGGGAAGACAGGAAGTCTGGGGCAGTGAGAGCTGTGTAATGTGTGTACTGTGTGTAATGTGTGTACTGTGTGTGTGTGTGTATGTGTGTGCAAATCACAGCTGATTGGAATCAGCACAGGAACCTTTTCACACACTCGCATGTAGATTTCTGTATTGCACTCTTTCAGAGACGAGTCCTCACTTTACCAGGAAAAAAACTTACGCAACAAAACAGTTTTACCGAGAAAATCACACTGGAGAGACTCTGCCACTAAAACAGAGAATTTAATAGTCATATGTTTGCTTATGCCATTCCTTATTCAGTAGTTAGCTAGACAGCATGCTAGTTAGCTGTAAAATTAGCTAATTACTAAATAGCTTAAGAGTAAAATAGCAAAATAATGAACGATGTGATGGTGTGATGAAGCGGAGTTACTCTTATCACCCTGAAGTTGATTAGTTTCCTATAACAGAACGTACGCAAGTGTTTTATTCCTCTTACATCACAGAAACATACCAACAATTACAATTTCTTATTTATTAAATAATGACACTGCACTTTTTATCTGTTTATAGTAACGTTTAATTTTGTGGAACTCCCAAGAAACACATTAGTTGAGAAGCACGTTTTTATATCTTGGTAAAGACCAAATGTCCCCACAAGGACAGGAATATCTGACAGTCATGACCTTGTTGGTGTCTTTCTAGTATTGAGGTTAAGGTTAAGGGTTAAATTGAGGTGTAGCAAGGCATTTCTTAGCTAAATTAATAATTATATCAATGGAACAATGGAACGTCCTCACAAGAATAGTGTATTTGTGGTGCGTCTCTGTGGCGTGAAATCAATAATTTAAATAATTTAGACATTCTCTTCTGTATACAATTTGCATATTTTTAAAACCAACATTTGACTTGAACTGAAATTGTTGTAAAACCAACAGCTATATGTATTCATTTAAAATGTTTTCATGGTGTTTATGGACATGGTGTGTGTGGACCAAATGTCCCCATAATGATGGAAATACCAGACAAGTGTGTTTGTGGGGGTGTTTCTAGGTTTTGAGACTTTGTGAGGACCAAAAGTCCCCATAGTTATTGAAACACCTGACAACTCTGAGAGAGAGAGAGGTAGGTGTGTGTGTGTGTGTGTGGATGTGTGTGTGTGTAGGTTTTTAGACCTTTCTGAGGACCAAACCGAGTGTGTGTGTGTGTGTGTGTGTGATAAATCTTTTTGTGTGAGTCCCCAGGCTGTGTGTGTGTTTGTTATATACTATGTCTGAGAACTGTGTGTGGATGTGGATGTAGGTTTTCAACCTTTCCGAGGACCAAATCGTGTGTGTGTGTGTGTGTTGTGTGAGTGTGTGTTTGTTTTAAAGACAATTGTGAGGCCCCATGTTGTTCTGAATACATGACAATTGTGTTTTGTGAGTGTGTGTGTGTGTGTGATAGAAGTCTGTAAGGTCTGTGTGTTGTTTCAGGTTTTTAGACCTTTGTGAGGACCAAATAATGATCTCCATAATGATGTGTGTGTGTGCATTTCTGTGTGTTTTAAAGACATTTGTGAGTCCCTACTTTGTTAGGAATATGTGACAAGTGTGTGTGTGTGTGTGTGTGTGTGTGTGTATGTGTGTGTGTGTGTGTGTAGGTGTTGAAGACAGGAGAGTCTAGAGGAACAGATGTCAACCATGCAGCAATTACTGCACATGCCACAGTGTGTCATTGCCTGCCTAAGGTCCAACTCTCTCACTCACTCTCTCTCTCTCTCTCTCTCTCTCTCTCTCTCGCTCTCTCATACACACACACACACACACACACACACACACACACACACACACCACTGTATCGCTGACCACCTGCATAAGCTTGTGGACTGTTGGATGGAGAACGAGATTTTGATCTTTCCCTCGAGAACGACTGACCTCTGACATGCAGTATGTGTGTGTGTGTGTGTGTGTGTGTGTGTGTGTGCGTGCGTGCGTGTGTGTGTGTGTGTGTGTGTGTGTGTGAATGAGAGAGAGAGAGAGGAGAGAGAGTAAGAGTGAGAAATAAACAGAGATCAGTTCCCACACTAACAGCCCAGGTTACACACACTGCACCTGACACACAGAGGTCACCAGAGTTCGAGGGTCAGAGTAGTAAAACACACACACACACACACACACACACACACACACACACACACACACACCTGTGGCGTTTTTGTGAAAGTGTGTATAGAGGGTACTCTCTCTGACAGATGACCTGTTTTTCATATTGTGTGTGTGTCTCTCTCTCTCTCACAGACACACAAACTCAGAGATAGAATCTCTCTCTCTCTCTCTCGCTCTCTCTCTCTCTCTCACACACACACACACACACACACACACACACACACTGTCCACTTTATTAGGAACAACTGTATGCCTGCACATTCATGCATAATACATTAAATGATGCAGATGCAGGTCAAGAGCTTCAGTTAATGTTCACATCAAACATCAGAATGAAGAAAAAGTGTGATCTCTGTGAC
>CM074989.1:1342001-1347833 GCA_037576825.1 Pangasius krempfi | reverse complement strand
CACACACACACACACACACACACACACACACACACACACACACACACACACACACACACACACACACACACTGCTTTCACTCTAGGCAATCCAGTTCTGGAAGATATCCAGGAAGATAAGGAGGTCAAATTGACCCCACACCTCTCTCTCTCTCTCTCTCTCTCTCTGTCTCTCTCTCTTTGCCTATCTTTCTCACTCTCTGTCTGTCTGTCTGTCTGTCTGTCTGTCTGTCTGTCTCTGTCTCTTTCTCTCCCTGTCTGTCTCTCTCTGTCAATCAATCTGTCATTATCTCAAGTTCTCTGTCTGTATGCGTATCTTTCTGCCTCTTTCTGTCTCTCTTTCGCTCTGCCTCTCCTTCTCTCTGTCTTTCTCCCTTTGTCTGTCCATCTCTCTGTCCCTCTGACTGTGTTTCTATGTCTGTTTTTCTCTCTCTGTCTCCCTCTGTCTGCCTGCACGTCACTCTATCTCTGTCTTTCTGTCTCTCTCTCTGTCCGTCTCTCCATCTGTCTGTCTGTCCATATCTCTCTCTCCCCCTCTGTCTCTGTGTTTGTCTTTTTTTCTGTCTCTGTTTTGGTCTGTCTTTCTCTGTCTTTCTCTGTCTTTCTTTTTCTGTCTCTCTCTCATTGTCTGTCTGTCTCTCCCTCTCTTTGTCTGTTTGTCTCCATGTGTCTGTCTGTTTATCTGTCTGTCTGTCTCTCCTTCTGCCTTTCTGTTTCCCCCACTTCTATCTTTTGTCTTTCTATATGTATCTGTGTCTGTCTTTCCCATCTGTCTCTCTCTGTCACTCTCTCCTTCTCTTTGTCTGTCTCTCTCATCTCCTGTCTGTCTGTCTGTCTGTCTGTCTGTCTGTCACTATCTCTCCTTCTCTCTCTCCCCTCTCTCCCTCTGTCTCTCTCTCTCTCTCTGTCTGTGTTTAAATGGACAGATGGAGATAAATAAACGACTCTTTCCGTCTAATCCAAACATGTGAAGGTGCTTAAAGATTCAAATGCACTGCACAGAGAGATTACAGCGCTTCATATAACCGTTATACACACCAGTTATAACTGTTATACACTACTACTGCAACTACAACTATAACTAGTACTACTACTGCAACTACAACTATAACTAGTACTAATAGTGCAACTACAACTATAACTATTATTACTATTACTACTGCAACTACTGTAACTACAACTATAACTAGTACTAATAGTGCAACTACAACTATAACTATTATTACTATTACTACTGCAACTACAACTGCTATTACCACTACTACTACTGCAACTACGACTATAAATATTATTAGTACTAATACTACTGCAACTACAACTATAACTACTACAATTACTAATAGTGCAACTACAACTATAACTATTATTACTATTACTACTGCAACTACAACTGCTATTACCACTACTACTACTGCAACTACAACTATAACTATTATTACAACTACTGCAACTGCTATTACCACTACTATACTCCTACTGCAACTACAACTATAACTACTACTATTATTACTACTGCAACTACAACTATTACTATTATTACAACTACTGCAACTGCTATTACCACTACTACAGCAATTACAATTACCACAACTACACTACGACTGCAACCATAACTACTACTATAGACTACTATACTACTAATACAACTACTAGTACTACCACAGCTATACTTACTACTACTACTACTGCAGCTACCCTCTTTTCTGGGTCTCTAACCTGCCTTTAAACAAATGTTCAGGAAAATCACTTTTGCAGAAAATGTACATTTCTGTAAGCTTATGTCACTCAGTCAGCCAAAATATGTTTGAAGGCCCAATTTTTTCCTCTTTAAATTTTTTTTTTTTTTTTTGCAAGAGCTGTATATGGTTCACAAAGTTTATAATCAATAATATTGTCAATAATATAAAACTATTAATGTTTATATTATAATAATTTAAAAAAAAAACCTTGTTTTACAGACACATACATAAAATAGTGCTAATATGATGGAAGTAACCGTCATGTTTTATATTCTTTATGAGAAATTGTTAAATACAACAGTAAACATCATATAAAAAATAAAACACATTAAGAATTATGCATGTAAAAAAAAAACCTAAACAAATAAAAAGACCTTTTGGTGTCTGTTTTATATTAGTTTATATTAGCTTTATTTATATTATTAGATTTTACATAATACATTAATTATTACACATGATTTATATCTACATCTTACGATGAGTGTCAATAAATAGAATCACTAACTCTAATCCTTTTAAAGATTTTGTCAGTGTTTAGCATTTTAAATACAGAATTTTCTGGTATGTTAGTCATTTGTGTACAATTGGTGTGACGTAACAGTGTCGTTTGAGGCGTGTGTGAAGGCTATTAATGTATAATGGTAATCATACACCTCTATATCTACTCTAAGCTCAGGTGGAAAAATAGAAAAGTAGCAAAATTTGCACACGAAACATATCTTGGCTGATCGACGATTGAGTAATTTGTGTAAATTTGATTTGTTCTGAATTTTTCCTTCAAGCTCATCTTTAAGCTCATTGGCTAATCGTCAAGTCCTTCAGGTTGCATGTGTAAAAAAAACAGCCCCATAGAGATACAGTAATGTAGGTGTATATATATATGTATATGTGTGTGTATATTATATGTGATATGCTGTATGTACAGAATGTGGCTGTAAAATGCTGTGGTATACTACAGTATAAATGAACTACAGTGGAATGAATTAAAAACGTGTGAGGTTATGAGAGTCAAGGAATGTAAAAACCGACACGCTGATAGATCATGGAAGGTTTTTAAGGGTCTAGAGAAAAAAAAAAAATCACAGATGCATTATTTCCCGTTAATGCAAAAACAGAAAGGGACATTTAAGAGCTGTGTGAGGGGACAGGAGGAAGTGAGGGACAGATTTAGAGGCCTAAAGAGGAAGCTGATCTGACTTCGCTTTAGAGAAATCTGCCAGAAATAAAACCTGATATTATTTACACATCAGGGCAGGATGACAGGAGGAGTGAGAGAAAATAGAGAGAGAGAGAGAGAGAACGAAAGAGAAAGATTATATTAATTGCAAATCACTGAAGAGAATTGACGAGAAGTTAACACAACAAAATGTTTTATTTATACACTTTTTTCAACCCTTAGGTTGCTTCATAGAACTGACTTTCCGATGATGCAGCAGAGAAAAGGATTAGACCAATTCACCGACACACACACACACACACACACACACACTTATTTACCACTGCAATTAAGCATCTCAAGTTTAACGACTTGCAGGTTTTGTGAATGTGAAGATGTCGTTTTGTCATATTCCTTCTGACATTTGCTCCTTTATTTGCGTCTTCAAGCACAGTGACACGCGCGTGTGTGTGTATGCGTGTGTGATGTTTAGTCATAGAAATAGACATCACATGTAACATTTCACAGTCTGATGCTGCCGTTCCACCCGAACTGTTCACAACCGGCCCACTGTCTGCTCATATTTACACACACTTTACTGTACCCGGCCCATCTCCACTACACACACCCACACACACATACACACACATTGGTTTTACTGTATTTGTGAGATATTTCCACTGACTGGTGTATTAATGTTGCTAAATAATTGCTTTAACCAAATGTGAAGAACTTTAGGTCACCACTTCCAACTACATTAATTTTGTATCTATCTATCTATCTATCTATCTATATATATATATATATATACATTACCCTTTGACTTTTGTGCATGTGCGCATGTATGCGTGTGTGCAAATGCGTTTGTGTGTCACACAACATGCATATGCTCAGAGGGAATTGTCTGGTCGTGTCCCAGCTTGCTCTACTTCTCGCTAAATGATATGGTGATGCTTTAAATGAGAGCTGGTGGCAGTGTGTGTGTGTGTGTGTGTGTGTGTGTGTGCAGGTAAGTGAGGGCTTCACACGGTGCACTTAACTCATTTGCAACCTGGGTGTGAAAGAATGATTTGGCTGAGTTAATCCAGGGTGGAGAACAGGGAGGGCAGCGCAGAGAAGGTGGTGATCTGAAAGCCTTCATTTGGCATAAGTACACAGAGATGAAACTAGAGCCAAAGCAAACAAAGCAACTGATGTGGAACCCTAGTTTAACAGGAACCCCAATCTAACAAGACCCCTGTTTAATGGAACCACCAGTCTAACAAGACTACAATTCAAATGAGACCAGAGTCAAATGGGACCCCAGCCTAACTGGAACCCTATCTAACAGGAGTGCCAGTCAAATCAGACCTCAAGCCAAGTGGGAGTGCAATCTAACAGGAACCCCAGCCTAACAGGAACCCCAGTCTAATTAAGGCTGCCAGTCTAACAGGAACCCCAGTCTAATAAGGCTGCCAGTCTAACAGGAACCCAAGTCTAACAGGAACCCCAGTCTAACAAGGCTGCCAGCCTAACAGGAACCCCAGTCTAATAAGGCTGCCAGTCTCACAGGAACCCCAGTCTAACAGGAACCCAAGTCTAACAGGAACCCCAGTCTAATAAGGCTGCCAGTCTAACAGGAACCCCAGGCTAACAGGAGCCCCAGCCTAACAGTAACCCCAGGCTAACAGGAGCCCCAGCCTAACAGTAACCCAAGTCTAACAGGAACCCCAGCCTAACAGGAACCCAAGTCTAACAGGAACCCCAGCCTAACAGGAACCCAAGTCTAACAGGAGCCCCAGCCTAACAGGATACTCAGTCTAACAGGAACCCCAGTCAAATGAGTCCACAGTCACATCAGACCCCAAGCCATATAGGATCTAACAGGGCCACCAGTCTAACAGGATCCCTTTGACAAACAAGACCCTCAGTCTAACAGAATCATGAGTCTAATAGGACCTCCAATCTAACAGGGCCACCAGTCTAAAAATACCCCCCTTCTAGCAGGACTCCAGTCTAACAGGAACCCCTGAAAAAATACCCCAGTCAGATCAGACCCCAAACCAAATCTACCAGGATCCCCCGTCTAAAAGGATCCTCAGGGCCTGCATCAAAAACCATCCCTAGTCCAGCTGTCAAATACGGCTTTCAGTTAAACAAGGCCCTAAGCCAAGCAAGAGCTCCAGTGAAACAAGACACCAAGTAAATGGGACCCTAATTCAAACAGGACCCCCAGTCAAACAGACTTCTAGTAAAACAGAGGAACCACCAATCAAACAGGACTCACAGTGAAACAGAAACCTTAGCTAAGTCAAACAGTCAGATGGGACCCTGAGTTGAACAGACCCCTCAGTTAGACAGGTGCCTAGTCAAATAGGACCCCATGTTAAGGTCAGGTCCCTCAGTCAAATAGAAGACCCAACCCGAATGGGACAGTAGTCAAACACAAACAATGCTACGTAATATATATGGTCCCCAATCAAACAGGACCCCCAGTCAAACAGGAACCTCAGTCAGATGTTAGGACCACCAGTCTTCTCAGTAGAACAGGGCCCTGAGTTAAACAAGACTAGCAGTCAAATTGGACTAGAGGTCTAACGCCAACAGCCAGCACAGTCAAATAAAAAACATGACCCTCAGGCAAACACGACCCTGATTTAAAAGAAACCCCCAGTCTAACAAGACCCTTAGTAACAATGGACCCCCAGTCAAAGCGTACTAAGTGTAGAGAGTGGTAGTGTGTATAGCAGAAAAGTTATTAAGCATACTAAGTGTAGAGGGTGCTTGTGTGTATAGCAGTAAGGGGTTAAGTGTGTAACTCTGAGTCTGGGCAGACACCCAGAGTGTGTATGTATGCCAGGGACAACCCAGTGAGTCACTGCGTATAAATCACACACACACACACACACACACACACACACACAGATAGCATTTAAAGAGACAGTTAGAATTTAAAGAT
>CM074989.1:1329501-1339501 GCA_037576825.1 Pangasius krempfi | reverse complement strand
AAAATAAAGAACTGCCACAGTGCTGGAGAGAGAGAGAGAGAGAGAGAGAGAGTGAGAGATGAGAAAATAATTAGCTTTTTTTTTAAGAAGAAGAAGTGACTAAAAATGCTCTGGAACTTATACCCTCATTAAAAATGCCAGGAGTCTATGAATATTCATGAATGATGATGTAAATCAGACATGCCCCCTATATCCTCCCACCATTCTTACCAACCTAATATCGCTAACATTAGCTAACTTAGCTAGCCCTAGCCAGCTTGCTAACTGCTCATAAACTAGCCCACATTTGAGTGGGATTTTAGAGTCTTTTTATGTCGATTATTTCCTCAAAGATTTATTTAACAACAGGCAAAAATATAACGTTATCATGACAACCACCAACGTTAGCTAGCTAGATTAGCAAAATGGTTTTGTGGTGAAAAATCTCATCCAATAACAATTTGCATATCGGCCTGGGATTGGTCCAAAACAGTGCAGATTATTTAGTGACATTACAAACTGAGATTTTACACAGCCCACGCCCTCGAATCAGTTTTATGCAGACGTTTTTAATTTAGCACTTCGATAACAAATTTGACAACGACAAAAAATCGAAATGCGATTGCTCCAAAGTTGTAGAGATGATTTTGTGATGTCATTTACTGAGGTCATACATAGCTCCGCCCCCAAAATCAGTTCTCCCAAGTGGGTAAATTCGAAAACGCCGTTTTCACGTTGTAGTGTGGACTTAGAAAACCGATATATTCAAAAACAATGGCGTATTTTTAGCCGTGTGACGCAGTCACGTGACCCGTTCAACTCAAAACAGTCAAGATGGTGGACGACGTCGTGCTGCAGTTGTTGTGCCTGCTATCCAGTTTGATAGGGTTGTTAAAGATTAATGCCACTTTGTACAACCTTCAGACATCGCCACATCAATTCAAAGAGACGGAAAGTAAATAAACGCCGGACGGAAATGATGCAGAACGAAGCTTCGTACGTTTTTACGCATGCGAAGTATCGAGAGCGTTTTAAAACTACAGTACAGTTTTCAGATCTATTCGGATTAATCTGGACGTGGCCTAAATCTGAGTCATATTAGTCATGTATTATTAATATAATATTAATATTAAATATGGTTTTAGCGACTTTTAGTCGAAGTAGCTTCGAAGTAAAAAGAAGTCTTAGCCTTAACCGTGAACTTCCTCTGAGATCTGCGTGTGTTTGTGTGTGTGTGTGTGTGTGTGTGTGTGTGTTAATCTAACATATATCCCCAGCTCTCCCCAGGAGGTCTAGAGGCTAACTGGCTAATTTAGCTATGATCAAACCCAGCTGTCTATGTCTAGCACTCTGATATTAAGGCTAACGCTAACGCTAAACATTTCCGCCTGACTGATCCTGACAGACGAGGGTCAGTGAGGTGACGCTAAAGTTCAGACACGAAGTTCACACACTGACACGTGCTCAATTATCACCTTTTAATCAAAACCATATACTACAGATTTTTACGTAAAGACGACACAAATGTCCTCACATACAGTTATTTTCATTTTATTTAAGTTTCTTTATTTTGTGAATAAAAAAAAATTATGATATTTATAATATTTATAATAATTTTGTGGCCAGAAAAAAATAATTTAAGTTCACACAAGTTTTCCATATAAAAAAAAAAAAATATCTTAAATCTTAAAAGAAAATATTTATTTATTTTTTAATTGGATTACTAATAAGTTTCATAAAAGAAAATATATTCAGTGTAAATAACATCTTCTGTTATTTGTTACATGTTCTTGAGCTATTTTGTTGTCTTTTATTAAAAAACTGTAAGGCTTATCTTTCAGTAAAGCTCAACAAAGCATTATTTGGCTTTGACTTAAAAGTAATGGCACCCCATAGCTCTTCTGTAAAGAGGTTAAACTTAAAAACAGTTGGTTTACTTTAATTAGCTTCAGCCAAGTTAAATAAGCAGTGTTGAGGTAAATGGTGAGGTAAAGTGCAGTGTGTGTGTGTGTGTGTGTGTGTGTGTTTGTGTGTGTGTGTGTGTATTCTAGGGGATTAGCAGAGTGCTGAATGCTACTCTCAGCAAGTGATAGTGAAGATGAGCGACCTTTAAATGTGTATAATTATGTGAATATGAGAGATAGTCATAGGTAAAGACAGGGTCCGCTGCTGGCGTGTGTGTGTGTGTGTGTGTGTGTGTGTGTGTGTTACCTCTCAGGGTCTCAGTAATAACACATCAGTTCATGTTAGCTCTCAAGTAGTGACATAACGCCTGTGCCTCAGCCCAGAGTTTTCAGGTCCTCAGTTTTCCTGCGTAATTCAGCATAATTATTTATAGATTTTTGTATTTATATTAATGTTGTGTTTATAGGCACATTGAATGTCTTCCAAACAAGTTAGTTCCTGTTCTCACTTACATCATAGCAGCTATGAACAGTCGTTCCCTCACCAGCCTGTCTTTTTTCTCTCTCTTGACATTGATAAGCCAAAAAAAGCAGCTTAATGAAAGTTACAGCTTTTCCTCTGACTGTTACAAAGCGCTGACACTGGAGACTCCTTCCATACATGTTAACGTAAATGTTAAACGACAAACATCTCTTTACAGACGACTTACGTTCATAAAATGAATCTGTGCTGTTGGGGTCCATGGAATTTATTTACTTGTTTGTTTGTTTGTTTACTTATTTATTTATTTGCATTATGTTTACTCACTATGCTATACATTGGATCAAAAAAGTTACCAAAAAACTTACACGAATATTGTAGAGTGTATTGAATTTACAAGATTATTGTAGTGACCAAGTAATAGATGCTCACGCTAACAGATGGTTGTTTATTTTAATAAAATAAAATAAAATGAAATAAGTCTGTGTTAAAATGTAATATATAAATATCCAATTATGGTGCGAAAAAAAAAATAAATAATAATAATAATAATTCAGCTGCTAATAAACTAGCTAGCGTTTGTTACAGGATGCCAAAAGAAAGATTTCAGTGTCAGTGATTGTCAAAGTAGATAACGTTACCATGACAACCATTATTCTGTTCACTAACATTAGATAGGTCTGCTAGCTAGCTAGCTTAGCACAGGTAGCTTCTATAATAAAAAAAAAGTCTTGTTATCCTCTGATTAATTGTTTTAATTTTTTTTTTTTTTTTTGTGATCCACGTTGCTTCTGATTGTGTTGCCTGCTCTGCCATTTTTTCTGCACTGAAGTGTATGGAAGTGTGCTCTACACACACACACACACACACAAACACACACACACACACGGTGAAGACAAGAAACAGGGCAGCTGTTACTTGTTATCATGCCTAAATTCATCATAAAACAACCCTCCCTCTTTCCATTTTATAATCTCTGTACAAGATATTAGGGTGTGTGTTTTCCATTTCACTGTGTAACATCTTAAACACACATGTGCACATGGATTATAGGGGAAACACACACACACACACACAAACACTCCTTCAAACATGAAGTTTGTTTCACTGATACATAGAAAATGCAAAGAAAATAATATTACTGCTGCTCAAATTTTATTCTTAAAGATATTTTCATTTATGACTATATACAGTACCTGTACAGAATAAACAGTCGTTCCCTCACCACTTTTAAAAAAAAGAGCAGCTTATCGTGTTACCGAGAAGCGTAAACTCCGCTGTCCTGAAGATGTCGAAAACGTAAACCTGCAGCTTAACGTCTGACTGTTACAAAGCGCTGACACTGGAGACTCCTTCCATAAAATGTTTAATATTTTTCCATCCAAGTACTTGTGAATGAGCTGTTACTATAGAAACAATAACGTATTAGAATGAGCGCATTAATATAAACCTGTGATTTGCATCGTAGCCTGCACTACGTAATAGCCGTGCTGTTAAAGAAAATTAATCAACACCTGAATCAGAATCAAGAATTAGGGGCGTTTTGTCATTTTGTCTATTATACTTGAACTATATCAGGATTATAATATCCTAATATAAGCTTGCTGTTATATGGTAACATTTGATAAAATTTATGGCTGTACAATGAAACATAAACAAACTGTGTGAACAAGACATTTTGTGAGTTAAATAAAAATAAATTAGATGTTTAGAGCTCACTATAGATGTTTCCACTACATATTTTACTGTGGCAGTTCTCATACACGGCCCACATGGCAAATAAACCTTTAACCTTGCGAGTATAAAACGCTCCACATGGCCATATGTAACTTTGTCAAAGTCAATTACAGGCTCCGTGACACCTATTTGGTAATAAAAATGGCGTCGAACGTCCCACACACTCACAAATTAGTGGTAGGTGGTGGGTTTGGGGAATTAAGGATGTTTAGTGAGAGGCGTAGGCATTTGGGAGGTTATATTAGGAGAGGAAGATGGAGGTGAGTGGAGTGATGAAGAAGAGAGGAAGAGGAGTGGTGCTGGAGTTTCTGGAGGTCCCGTCTAGACACCGTAATGAATGCTGTGGTTTAGAAGGATTCCTGCTCCGCAGTTGGCCACAAAGATCGGCACCACGCTGCATTATGGGTACTTTGAGGTAAACCGAAGCCTTCAGGTTCAATCTGTTTGAATGTTCTCATTTTCCGTATAAATGAATGTACGTAAATGCTTGGAAACTATTGCGTTCTAGTTGGTTAGAAATGACCTACTTCATTCTTTTTGATAAAGTTAAAACTGTACTGAGCAGAAGATAACAAAATCAAAATCATTTTAAAGTATTTAACTATCACACATAGCTACATTTGACCTTGAAGTGTTAACAGTCACAAGTGTTTGTATTTCTGAAACAATGATTTTATTGGCTGTCACAAATGCAGGTTCATTGGACCTTCATTGGGCTTCATTGCGACTCCATTGGGCCTTCACTGGGTCTACACTGGTGCTTTGTTGTTGACTCACTGCAGTTCCACTGAGGCTTAAATGTGGCTCAAATAGGACTTCACTGTGGCTACAATGGGTGTTCATAAGATAAGATAAATTAATAAAGTTTATCTTATCTTATCATTGCAGCCTCATTGCTGCTCCACTGAGATTTTATTCCAGCTCCACTGGGGCTTCATTATGGCTTCATTGGGGCTTCATTGTGCTTCTCTTAGGGCTTTATTCTGGTGCTAGAGTAGCTTCATTGCAGCTCCATTGAGGCTCCATAGGGCTGCATTGTGGCTTTATTACAGCTGAATTGGTGCTACATTAGGGAACTTTGTTGCTGCTCCATTGGGGCTTCATTGGAGTTTCACTGTGGCTGCATTGTGGCTCCACTGTGGCTTCACTGAGGCTTCATTAAAACTCCAGTGTGCCTATTTGCCCTCAGTATCAGAGTTTATATTTTTTATTACTAGGAGGAAGTGAAGATATATTGGATATTTTACAATAAGTTACATAGTGGTACTGCGGTACAATCAAAAGAGATGCGCTAAGTATCAAACAAAACAGAATGATTAAGACCGAACCATTCATGTGTAGGGCACCAAAGTCATTGTTTTGTGCCAGACACTGGAGACACCACTGGGTATCCCATGTTTATGAGGAGGTGGTTGGTTTATACCATCTGGTAGCGATTCCTATCTAACCAGGACTTGACTGATGTGAACCACCTTCATGCACAGATGCCCACCCAAGACTATGGCCTACAATACCTCTCGAATCTGGAGCCAATTTAGAGTCAGAAGCCCACATTCGCCCCTGCAGAGGCACATGTTTCATTTAAGCATTGCTGCTTTGCTCTTAAACAAGCTACCAAACTGCCACAAAACCATATTAACATTACCACGTGGCTGACAAGGTTAAATTCCTGACGAAGTTGAATTCCTATGCGCCCACTTTGGCACGTTGCTCAGAGCTGGCTGCCAACTGGGCGTCTTACACACTTTGGGTGGAGATAACATGGCAGAAAGAATACTGTGGCCAAAGTGTGCCATGTAAATCAGTGGTTAACAATATTTTAAGCTAGATCTTGCAGTTAGAAAATAGAGATTTTAAGAAAATCCTGCCTCTCATCAAAGCATTCAAAGGCAACATACAAGGAAAATACAAGTTCCTGAGTCTGAACCCACCATTAAAAATGAAGATCTAATACAATTTACATCATTATTTATCTTCAACAGAGCTTGAAAACATTCCAGATTTATCCAGCTTCAATACAAGGAAGATTAGTGAAGCCACACAGAGCTAGTGTGAACAGACCAGGTCAAATAATGATTTAAGAAGAATGCCATAAGGACAATGATGAGGGGGAAAAAAAACCAGATGCTTCAATGAAAAGTGGTGGAAAGTCTGTGAGTGGCTTGGATATGATGACCTGGCTAACAAGCTAAAGTTCTGACAAGGCTGTCAGTGATATGGAAACTATAAGGTACAAACATCATTTATAGCTGCAGGCTGAAATCTATAACTACAGCACACTGATGGATAGCGTCCAGTTTATCTTGCAATAATGAAGTGGTGTATATTTGTTCCAACAAGACTGAATAAATCAGCAATTAATGTATTAATTAACTATGTCTTTTTGCTGAATTTCAGATTGTATACACTTGTGTCAATGTCAATGAAGTCAATGTTCTCAATGTTCATTATGTCTACAATTTGCCCCAATGATACTGAGTTGATACAAAGTCTTAGTTTTTATTTGACTTATATTTGAGATTTACACACTAACATGTCTTGGACATATCAGCAGTTTTTAGTATCAAACCATTAAGTTACGATCAGGTTGGAAATGTTTGCTGTTTATCAGTAACACAGTGGAGTGTTTAATGAGTACCTGAAAACTGACATAAACCTACATAAACATTTATAGAGCCATATACCAGAGCACTGTTGAATTCTCCATTCTGATTTGTCAGAAGTGTTGACTTGGCTTTATGGGTTTTCATTGGGGCAGCATTGGGCCACCATTAGGGCTTCATTGCCGCTCCATTGGGGTTTCATTGTGGCTTCATAGCAGGTCCATTGGGGCTTCATTGCCATTCCATTGTGGTTTCATTATAACTCCATGGGAACCACTGAGGCTTCATTGCAGCTCCACTGGGGCTTTATTTGGGGCTTCATTATGGCTTCATAGCAGATACATTGGGACTTCATTGGGGCTTCATAGCAGATCCATTGGTGCTTCGTTGCAGCTCCGTTGTGGTTTTATTATAGCTTCATTGGGGTTTCACTCCTGCTTCATTGGGGCTCTATTAGGGCTCCATTGTGGGGTCATTGGGGATTCAGTATTTCTTTATTGGGGCACCACTGGGGTTCTGTTGGGGCTTCACTGCAGGTTCGTTGGTCCTTTATTGGGGCTCCATTCTAACTTCATTGGGGCTTCATTGTGGCTCCTTTGTAGTTTCACTGCAGCTGCACTGGAGCTTCATTCTGGTTCCATTGATACAAACCTCGAGAAACCTTCTTTCTCAAGTCTTTTTTTGCACTCCAAATCCAGGAAATTATCACTGTACCTTTACAGGTAATGTTCAGGCTTTGTGTTATTCACATTCACAGCCTTCAATTGACATTTTAACATAAAAGCTGCGTTATACAGAATGTGTCGATTAACAAATCAGTGTATTTGGTGAAAAATCTTTTGGGTTTCAATGTTTCTGGAAAACACACATACATTCTTTACCACATACAAGTTAAAACATTCACAATATGCATCCACCGTTCATTACACACTTCCTTGGAAGACTTTATCCCTGTCCTCTTAGACATATCTGTAGTGTACCCGTACTCAGTTTGCCTTCAAAGTCCATCTTCTGGTATCTGTGCTGGACTTTGACACATTCCATAGAATAACATGCTGAAAATGTGACACTCGGCGTTATCACGAGGCAAGTCAAGCGATCTGAGCATGCCAAAGCAGATAACAGCGTCATTATCAGGATCAAGCCTGAGGGAACAAGAGGGAAAGACTTGACTTTTATTGCTCCAATTCTGTAATGGAGATCCGCATTAACGTGGCGTCTTGATTGAATTTGAGAGGAGCGATTTTGTCAATGGATTCCATTCGATGCGCAAACACAGCTGTGGGGCGATGGAGTTACACAACAAAGCGCACATATGGGACTCCTCTGAAAACACACAGATAATCGCTGAGCAAAATACAGAACAGACACAACAAATACCCTGAAGTGTGGCACTCAAATCACAATATGGAGCTTTTCCACAGAGGAACATCTCCAGAAATCAATCGCCGCTCGAGGAAACAACGAGATGGAAAACAAAAAAAACCACTAAGCTAAAACTTAAACAGCAGCCCGATGAAAACTTTTCTTTTGTTTCTGAGGTAAATCTGCATCGAGCCAGAAGAACATACGTGAAATTGGCGAGTGGTAACTCGTGGTAATAAACGTGTTATTAATAGTCCCATAGCTCGTGGGCTGAAGTGATACAGCATGCAGCAGGAGGGGCTGATGGGAAATCCAGAGCGCTAACCCCGCACTCATCTTTCCCTCTGTGCAGCATGATATGTAGCTTTCACTGAGACTTTCACAAGCTTTCTCTCTCCGGAGGCAGGACGTCTGGTTCAGGAGTTGACTAAAGTTATGTTCTGCAAATTGCTATTTGTTATTGTAATTTCTGAATGAAAAATGACTTCTTTTCCCAACAGCCCTATTTTTCCAGTGTTTTCTACTGTTTCCACAACATACTGGGAGAGTTAACATAAAAAAACCCACCCTTCCAGTATAGACCACGCCCACTTCTGGTTTAAATCCAAATACGAGAACAGATGCAAATATTTTGAGCACTAAACAGAAACAGATAGTCCCATTGTCTGTCTGTCTGTCTGTCTGTCTATCTATCTATCTATCTATCTATCTATCTATCTGCCTGTCTATTTATCTTTCTGTCTATCTGTCTTTTAAACTGTCTACGTATCTATCTCTATTTGTCTATCCATCTCTCTATCTGTCTTTCTATCTGTCTCTCTATCTATCTGTCTGTCTGTCTGGTTGTCTGTATATCTTTCGGTTCCTATATCTGTCTATCTGTCTATCACTTTCTGTCCATTATCTCCTACTTTCTCTGGTTCCTTCTTCCCCCCCACCCTCTCTCTCTCTCTCTTTCTCTCTCTCTCTCTCTCTCTCTCTCTCTCTCTCTCACACACCTACACACACTATCCGAGAAAAGGGCAGCCATGTTGTTTTTGGAGCATGGGTTTTCTAATAAGACTTAATGGAAGGTCACTGGGACACCTGACCTCGTTTCTCCAACAGGAGACTGAACGGCGCAGAGCCGAGCTACTCCCTCACACACACACACACACTCACACACACACACACACACACACACACACACACACGCTTCTCTATTATTCTTTAATTATACTGTGTTTGTTTGAATGAGGAACCACAGGACGCAGAAGGGACACAAAAATGTTAACGTTGGATATAAATTCAGGGAATTTACACTGCTGCTGGTCCCTGCGTTTGTTTTTTTTTAATCAACTTCAAAAGAGTGAAAAAAGAGAGCCTGGTGAGGGAAGGACTGTTTATAGCTGCTATAGTGTAAGTGAGAACAGGAACTAACGTGTTTCAAAGTCTTTAAACGTAACTATTCATGGATGCCATTTTGTTTAGGAACTAAAAAAATTGTACTTGTTGACAAATGGCTGTGGTGTAAGAGGAATAAAACACTTCAGGACTTGCCGTTACGGGAGAATAATCAGGGTGCTAACGGTAACTGCGCTTCATCAGAGCACCCCAGTGTTGATTATTTTCCTATAACAGCACAACACGGAGTGTTTTATTGCTCAATTACTATCCAGTTGTGCACATTTTTACCATTTAAAACCTCCCAACACTGATAGGTGTGTTTTCTTCATGCGATGTAAAGAGTCATGACGGGGCGTTGATGATCTCATCCCTCCATCTTGTTGCAGGTTCCGGACGTGGGAGCCGAAGCAGCTCGTTCCAGGGAATGACATCACGGAGTTGGCAGAGAAGATGTGAGAGCAGGTGCAGCAAGAAGCAGGAGGACGACGTACGGCTAAAGGGCATAAACAGAGATGAAACCTCAACACACACACACACACACACAC
>CM074989.1:1319501-1324501 GCA_037576825.1 Pangasius krempfi | reverse complement strand
TGTGGGAGGACATTTTGGCTCCCTTTAATTACATTCCTGCACCTCTCCTCTATAATAGGGCACATAGCTGACATTCCTCCTCTGGTGCCCGTTCATTCTGCACCACACACACACACACACACACACACACTGGACCTCTAGTAATTATTTCAACAACGGAAAGACATGACAATGAAAAGTAAGTGAAGGGTCATGTTTCCTGCGTATCAGGACCGGCCCGAGCCAGATAGAACCGATGTCGGCTTCTGTTTTTCTCCATTTTTTTGTTATTTCTATCCCTCCTTCGTTGCAGTGACATCCCCTCCCTCATCACATCACATCGGCCCTCATCTCTTTTTTTCATCCGTTTCGTTTCTGCCTTGTCACTGTTTCCAGTGAACTCGTGAGCAGAAACTAAGCATAGCCCTGGACCAAAAAAAAAAAAAAAAAAAGAATTAAAAAACGCTGAGCTCTTTTTCCACAGAAAGGACGGACCGTCTGGATTTCGTAACCATCGCTAACCATCCTCTCCATCGGCACTGTGAGTCAGAGCAGAATGAGGAAGCAGTTAAAAGAGATCAGGCGAAGGAGAAGAAGAAGAAGGAGAAGCAGAAGGGAGCTATGTGAAGGAAAAGAAAACTTTTTGTTTCTATTCTCCACACTTGACTTTCAGAATGCACATAAACACAACCTGCACGCTTAAAAATATAAAAAAATAATGGTGCTCACACAGAAGAACGTTTTTTTGGTTTTTTTAGGTTCTCCTATTTCATAAAGAACCTTTTGTTTCATAGATTAATAACTGTTTTTGTTAGCGGACAGAAAACTAACATTTTGGTTTCCCACCATAAGTGCTGTCATCATGTGGAACAGTCTCTGTGGTGGGAAAGATTTATTCATCGCAATGCAGCAACGACAAACATTTTAAGAAATCATGAACAAAAAAGGTTCTTTAAGGGACCAAAATTAGTTCCTAATACATTTAGAAGCAAAGAGCCCTTTCAGATAGGGAAACACTCTGTTTTAGGTTCTACATGGAACCTTTAATGGTTCTGCATTTTCTAAGACGAACTATGTTTAGTCCCAATAAGAAAGGGTTCCACGTAGATCCCTTTTAGGCAGTTAGAAACCATACTTAACTAAAGTAAAAAAATAAATAAAAAAAACTTAGAACCCTTTGCGATAAGGAAACACACTGTTTTAGGGTTCTACATGGAACTGAAAATAGTTTGTCTTAGAATATTCAAAACTCTTAAAGATTACATGTAGAACCACAAAACAAATGTTTCCCTAACAGAAAAATTTCGAAGTAGATCCCTTAACAGAAAAAAAACCCTTTTTTGACAAACACTTTCTTTTAGATGGAACTAAAAATAGTTTGTCTTAGAAAATGTAGAACCCTTAAAGGTTTCATGCAGAAACTAAAAGAGATCCCTTTGTGACAGGGGTTCTACATAAAACTAAAAATAGTTCATCTTTGTGTGAATTAATTGGGTAAGTGTGCAGTACAGACTCCAATTTATTGCTCATTATTTTCTTCTCAATATCTAGAACCTTTCAGAACTTACAACCTTCAAGGGTTCTTTAAGGGTTCCTTGGATAATTAGAAATTCTTAGCTTCATAAAACTGGTTCTATTCTATTGGAAACACTCAGATATAGGGTTCTACATAGAATCTTAAAGGTTTCCCCCAGAGGAAGAACCAAAGAACTTTAAAGGGTTCTACTTCTTCTAAGAGAGTATCAGAAAATGTTTCAGACTAGAACCGTTTTAGGAGGCCATTATGGTTATTATTTTCTAAGTAATATGTAGAACCTGTTGAGTGCTCTTGGTACTTGGTACTTGGTACAAGGGAGGGTTCTTTAAGGGTTCATTGAATAATCAGGAATATTTAGCTTCATAAAAATGGATCTACTTGGATCCCTTACTGATAGAGAAACACTCTGCTGTAGGGTTCTACATAGAACCTTAAAAGTTTTCACTCCTGGAAAACTCTTAGGGGTTCTGTCCCACTGCAGGAACCCTACAAAGTAAAACCTTTTTAGGAAGCTAAGAATCATCCAATGAACCCTTAAAGAACCAAAGAAGAACCCTATTTTTTCAGAGGGTATCAAGTACCACCATAGCTAAATGTTAAACTCCTGACAAGTTCTAGATATTAAGGAGAAAATAATTAGCAATAATTTTAGCAAGATCTTCAAAACTTACTAACCTCAAAAAAAGGTTCTACTTTGAACATCCAAAGAACCCTTATGATACTTCTTAGAAAATCTGGCCTTAAACTGAATAATTTAGGACCATTAATGGTTCTTTGGTTGTCCCTCTGAAGGATCCTTACAACAGAGTGTTTCTCTATCAGATAGGGTTCCAAGTAAAATCATTTTAAGAAGCTAAGGACACTTAAAGAACCCTTGCAGAACCCTTTTTTTTTCTAAGAATGTAGTGTTTTAGGAAGCTATGAAGGCAATGCAGTGATGTCATTCATTCATTCATTTTGCACCGATCAGTTATTAAGTGATGTCATCCCGTTAACGAGGGCTCGCCACCCCGTATCCAAAACCCCGGGTGATGCGTTCAAGGTAACAGTATAAGGTGAAGTCAGGGCTCGTAGCCTTTCTAGCAACTTACTTATTTCCAAAATGGTTCCTGTGAGAAATGTTTTAAGCTCCGCCCACATGTATACGCCCATTTTTAAAACTGTAGCTTTTCCCCCTACTTTTTTTAAATAATTCCTGTCCACACAAACAGTGTCTTTGAAAATAGACAGCTTACAGCCCAGTAGGTTGTGGCAGTATGTTATGAGCTGCGTATTAAGCAGTAGGAGGAGAAAAATGTGGAAAAATTTCAAAATGGCTGAAAACGAGCATTTACTTGCATGTGCTGACTGATGATGAGGTGGAACTGCTGCTTAATTTATACGTGAATGCAAAGTGTAAAAACAACAATTTCAAAAATATCCATAAACTTGTGGGCGAATAAAATATTCATGTAGACGAGAGAAAAAAACAACGTTTTAGGAAATATCCGTACCCGTGTGGACGGCGTCTGAGTCAGCTATTTGTTTCACTTCGTTGTCTAACTGGGAAGTACTCTTGCTAATCTTTAGTTAGCATGGAGTTAGCATGAAACAGCTTTTCATTCTGACTTGGAAGGACTTTTCTATATCCACGTCATTCCTCAGTTGTCATAACCACTTCCCGGTCCTTAGTTCCACAAACCCCTTGTTTTTATTATGACATTATTCGTATAAAATCGAATGAGGCTTCAGTTCTTATGCTTGAGATCAGACTTTTTTTTCACTCATTACTTTTAGCCTGTGTCTTTCTCTCTCTCTCTCTCTCTCTCTCAGACTTTCTTTCTTGGCGTCTGTATGGAGTACGAGCAGCGTTAGCGTTAGCAGCACAGCAGGTCGTCGGTGTAGCTAATGACGGGGATCAGGGAGAGGCAGAGGCAGTAAAAGGCAGTTGATGAGGACTCCCACTGACAATCGGCTAATAATCCTCCTCGCTGTCTCTCAGCCTCGAGCCCTTCCTTCCATCTGGAGCCGAGCTACGCTATAGCTGTCCACCCTGAGTGCACTTCTCAGTATAATGACGTCCTCAGAACAAGTATGCTAACTGGGCTCTGCGTGGCTTAGCATTAAAAACATGCTAAGAACTAGCTGTAGTGGTGCTCTCGGTGGACCCGAGTGCGCTGAACAGGAAGTGTTAAGGGTCCTTGCTTCCAATCTTCTCTTTTACATAGCACTTTTAAAGATTTCACAAAAAGAGAAAACACTGAAGAACCCTTTAGTGCTCTTTTTTTAGAGCTTGCACTAGTTTTCTAGGCTCTGAAGATATTAGCACTGAAAACATGCAAAAGTAGCAGCTACTTTGTACTTTAGCCTCACTGTTCTCTTCACTGGGGTCGAACTGAGTTATTGATTTTGAGGGAACGTAGCAGTTCAGTGAAAAGTATCCAGTGTACTTTTCTTTAAACAACGAGCAACAAGTAACATTAATAATCTAGCAAGGCATTCAAGTTGATTTTAAGAGTTATTTCTTATTAGCATCTCTCTGTTTTTAAAAGAAAAATGAGAGATTAGCTATCTGTTGTTTTTCTGTTGGCTCACACTTCCAAAGGTTGCAAAGTCTGTGATAAAGTTCACTCATATTTACTCAGCTGTGGCAAGTGAATTCCTTTTATGCATTAATAATAATAATAATAATAATAATAATAATAATAATAATAAATAATTTTGAGTTCAAAAAGTCAAAACAAAGTATTTATGGAAAATGACATTAATGAACCAATCTATGATAACTACAAATTGTTACAAATTAAAAACTGCTACTAATCATTTTTAATAAAAATTTTGCCAATTAATTCTTTCTACGGAAGCCCTAAGAGGCCATGTGTTATGCGGTTTTTCTTCCTTTCTTGTTTTCTTGTGATCTCGACATAATTTTCTCACGATCTCGACATAACAAAAGTCGTTTTCTCGTGATAAGGGCTTAATTTTTCTGTGTACGACATAACAACATGTTTTTATTGTTCTCGAGGCAGCCAAAGCTTAGCGCAATCCCGCAGCATCATGGATGAACAAATCCGTTTTTATGTTGATCAGAGACTCACTCAAGCTGAAATAGCTCTTTGTCTGTCTGTGATTTATAACTTGCACATTACATTTACAGCATTTGGCAGACGCCCTTATCCAGCGCGACTTACAATTATCTCATTTATACAACTGAGCAGTTGAAGGTCAAGGGCCCCGTAGTGGCAGCTTGGCGGTGCTGGGATTTGATCTCTCAACCTTCCGATCAAGGGTCCAATGTCTTAACCACTGAGCTACTACCCTCTCACTATCCATTAGTGTCGCACACTTGAGAAGGAGGCCGTCAGGTCTGCACCTCTCTCTCTTAATGCGGAGATAAAGTCCGTCTCTACAGCGGGCAATTAATATTCAATTCAATTCAATTCATTTTTATTTGTATAGTGCTTTTTTACAAAGGTCATTGTCTCAAAGCAGCTTTACACAAACA
>CM074989.1:1298562-1319401 GCA_037576825.1 Pangasius krempfi | reverse complement strand
GCTATTCCATAATTTTGGGGCTTGGTAAGAGAAAGCTCTGCCCCCTGCCGTGGTTTTGGCAATGCGTGGTACTGATAATAATACATTAAATGATGGTGATGACGATGGCAAGGAGGCCAACGAGCATGCAACACCAGTCCCATTCACAAGGCGTGAGAGTTTCTCGTGATGAAATTACGGCGTGAGAAAACAGCTTTTTTGTTATGTCAAGATCACAAGAAAACAAGAAAGCAAAAAATAATAATAATGCATGACCTCTTAGGGCTTCCATAGCTTTCTTTTCTGACATACAAACATTTTTCTGTAACATTTCATTTTGTGCTGAAAAAACGAATGTTTGGAATTCTAAAATGTTTTTGTACTGACTCCGTAATGTAGAAGTCATTAAATAAAAATCTATAACAAAGTTTGAACCTTCTGCCCAATCAGAATCCAGAAATCAACAGCGCTTTGGTATTAAAAAGTGGTAACCGTCTGTCATATAAGATCTAAAGCAAGCAAAAAGGTTCTTCTTCTTCTTCTTCTTCTTCTTCATCTGACTCACACATGTCTAATTCCCCTGCATTTATTTTAGTAGTGGATAGGCTAATTTTAGTAGAGGATAGCTGTCAATCATAAGGATATTACATCATCATGTTACATCAAATGCTCGGAATCAAAGGCTCGTGTAATGAAATCACGCTGTTCATAACCCCGAAAACCATAAAGATCTCAATATGTGAAATTTTCCGATGAGTATATGGAAGTGTGTGGTGACTGTGGTTAAAGGAATAAATCAGAAGAAAAGTAATTACACCTCGTAACTTGAGGAAGTAAACATCAGACGCCGAACAGTTTAGCCAAATCACTTCTTACCAAGTTTCTTTTCATACTCACTGATAATGATCCTGGTACTGATACCAAAATGAGTAACTTACTTAGTATTAATCAATCAGTCACCACAGAACATTTTATTTAGCTCTGTTTATGCTTCCCTGGTTTAAAAAGTGGCCAATGAAAAGCACACACGTGTGTGTCCATGCACTTACACTACTCGATTCATTCTGTATAACATTAGCTAGCTACTTTAGTTACCTTGAATCAAGTAGGTGAGGAGATTTTTTATTAAAACATTAATAATGATGTAGCTTCAAGCAAGATTAAGTCCAAAAGCTATTACACTTGATTTATACAACAGGCCACAATCTAGTGGATTTTTAGAGTAACTCTGTAATTTATGGCAATTGAGCATTGAAAAGAAGAATAGAGTCATCCAGAGAACAGTCTAGCAGCTCGTTTTACACATACACAATATCGCACTCATATGTGCTTGTTGAACGTCCCATTCCAGATTTATTCCCTCTTTGCTGTTATAATAAGCTCCACTCTTCTGGGAAGCTTTCCACTAGATTTCGGAGCGTGGCTGTGGGGATTTGTGTTCATTCAGCTACAAGAGCATTAGTGAGGTCAGGCACTGGTGTTGGGTAAGGAGTCTCCAGTTCCAGTTCATCCCAAAGGTGTTCAGTGGGGTTGAGGTCAGGGCTCTGTGCAGGACACTCGAGTTCTTCCACTCCAACCTTCACACACCATGTCTTCATGGAGCTCGCTTTGTGCACAGGGGCGTCGTCATGCTGGAGCAGGTTTGAGCCTCTTAGTTCCAGTGAAGGGAAATTTGTAAAGCTACAGCACACAGAGACGTTCTATACAACTGTGTGCTTCCAGCTTTGTGGCAACAGTTTGGAGAAGAACCATATATGGGTGTGATGGTCAAGGGTGCACATACTTTTGGCCATACGGTGTATCTTTGTTCAACTGTATTTGAGGTAATATCATTAACCAGGGTTGCCAGGTTTCCATCCTGACTACATTTCAAAAGAAAACACACAAACTAGCCCAAAAAAATGTGGGAACTGGAAAAGGGAGGCATTTGTCATCTTTTTCTCAGCTTTTGCATGGAAAATATCTTATAATAGAAATTGTCCTATACATCATATAGCACACTGTCGACACACTGTCTGCACTTATGGAAATTTATTAGATTAAGTAGATTTAATTCAGATGATTTGCTATAAAACAAAATCTTGGAAGCTGTGGAGTATTTTATTATTTTATTAAACTAGCACAATCTGGCAACCCAGGCATTAAACTGTTCTGAGCATGGTGTGCCGTGATTCCTGCCTCAATGGGCCTCTATTAGCTCTTGTTGCAGTTCCCATTTTTGACCACTAGGTGCAACAGTAGCTGCAGCTAACTGGGGTGATTGTGCAACATCTAGAAAGGCGAACAAATCAACATAAGATGGTGGCTGATCGTTGAACAACACCGAGGGCAAGAGCTGTTATTTTCATTCACCTAGCGTCATCTGTAGACATTTGTTTTCTTCTAGCTCCTGTCTTGTTCTTATTGAAATGCTGTAGCTCCTCCTCTTGATATTTTCTGCAGAGCACAGTTTGTAGTCTGATTTGCATTAATCATGAAATGTCATTACGTGACATCTGTCCGTTAGCATGAGAACGTACGCTAAACTTACGGCACCTGTAGTATCACCTGATATTGGATGTTGGTATCAGAGCATCGATGCATCCGTAACAATGAGTAAAAACAAATAGTTTTATTTATCTCCAAAATCAGAAATACATGAAATATGGGCATATATTTAAAGCAAAACTTTATTACTGTTGCTAAATTTGTAGAAAGCATCCAAAAATAATCATGAGACAAAACAACGATGTATGAAACAATCACTCAACGTGCGTATTTTTAAACTTTCAACATGTACATATGAGCAAGAGCTGTGATGTCATCATCGCAAGGTTGCAGGGAAAGCTGTCTAAATCCGTTCAGGAGCAGTGTGACTCGTCTAAAAATATCACTATGATACGATTTTTCCAACTTGACACAATTTTTGCTTGTTGTGAACTCACACACACGTTAGCTGTGTCATGGTAAGGCCACCAACATTTCCTAGAAGATAAGTGCTGAGTCACACAAGTATGAAACTATTACAGTCACGTTACTGCCGAAACTCGGCTCAACAGGAAACACGCCCTTTGGTTTTTTTTCAATAGTTTCTTTTTTGTCATACACAACATTTTTAGGAAGTTCATTTAGAGCAGAAGTCAAAAAATTTCCATTCTCAATGATAAAATACCACACCGTGTACTTCAGCGAGGACATAACGGCTAATTCGTAGCTAAGATTGATTTATTTTTTTTTAAATAAACTGGGCAACTCCAGCGTTATGGATGCTTAGGATCAATAAAACCATTTGCATATTTGGTCATGTGACTTTCATATTATAAGATATTATAAGATATTTATGTCTATATTCCTAAAACAGCAGTTTAAAGCAGCTGAAAGACTTTTGACCTTTGAAGAAAATATATATATATATATAGTCTGAGGCTCAAAAACAATACATGTCTCATTTTGCAACTGGAGGTCATGTGACCTTTTAATATTCAAATGTCAGATATTTATGAGCATATTATATAATGTAAACGCTTAGCTGTTTAAAAATAATACATACACGAACATATAAGGGCCAAGGACATTTATTAGAAACCTATTTATAACCAGGAATTGGGGGAGGGGCATACTCTCTCTCACCTGTCAATCACAGTGACACTAACCAATCGTGGACATCTGTGAGCTTATGTATGTGGAAGAGGGTAGATAGCGATTTCCTCCGAGTGTGTTACGCTGCTCTGTGTCGCAGCATGAAAAGTTGCTGTAGTCATCAGGCTTCAGGTGTCTCGGAGGAAGCAAGTGTTAACCTTCACCCGCCCCGGTTGTTAGCTTTCGTATGATGAACAAACAAATAAGTAAACAAACAAACAAACAAACAAATTTTGTAGGCCTTTTTTTCCATGTATTTCACAAAAAAATGTTTTGTGTATTTTACAAATTAACAATTTTACAATTAATTAATTAATTATGTAATTTTTTTTAGTGTAGCTACAAAAAACATTTGTGTATATAGAACTTTACAAACTTTTTCAAGCAAAAAATTAATAAATATATTTTCGATGTTAAAATTGCACAGTGAACTGTTATGTTGAATCTTTTTTTATTTAAAAAAACATCTGAAGGAAAACAATCAGAAATATAAGTGAAATGAAATCTTGTAATATTTCTAATTTTTTTCTGTAATTTTTATTATTATGCATAAACAATGTGTGTGTGTGTGTGTGTGTGTGTGTGTATTAAAATTAAACAAAAAATTGAATATAGACTGAAAAGTACAATTTATAAGTGATTTTGTTGCTCTAAACAGTCCGTTTTTAATGATGTTAATTATAAATACTTCATCATCATATAGTTATAGTTTATGTTATTGTATATTCAGGTTATTATAGTTTATTGTTTAGGTGCCGCTGAATTGAATAAAGTGTAAATAATTTCAAATGCAACAGTAATAAGAATAAAAGTTTTATTGATATGATGCAAAATATTTCATATTAAAATATAATTGATGAATTTATAAGACAAAGCTCAAATCTATGTTTGTAAAATTGTTCCATTATATTAATAAAATAAATCTGTGCTGTGATCTTTAGGTGGTCCCTGAAATTTAATTTTAATTTTCTTTATTTATTTTTGTAATTTTTTGCATTTTTTTTTTTTTTTGTAAAATGTTCAGTGTTTTATTTTTAAGCTTGCAATAAGATATAATAAAATAAAAGATGCTTCACTGAACAGACAGAACAAACGTTATTAACGTGTACACGAGTACCATAGCTGGCTCGTTTTCTCCACACACACACACACACACACACACACACACACACACACACACACACGGTTCCACTCCCCCATTTTCTTTCCGTGAAGAGTGGATAATCAGGAGTGTGGTGTAATTAGGGCATGCTTGTTATTTTAAGGTTTAGGGAACACAGTAATTACGCTCGCTCACTTTCACTCCCAGACGGAGACGGAGGGAGGGACGGAGAGATGAAGAGACACTGATTGGAGGTGTTTTCATGTTAAAGCAAATATATAAATATATACGTTGCATCACCGTAGTTTGCTACTTTACGACTGCATTAACTCACTCCTCATAAACACGTGTGCAAAAACTTGTTTAAGAAATACACATCTCTTTTTTTCCTCCTTATGAAAACTCCTTCTCAGAAACTTCATCTTTTTTTTTTATCCTCTGCTTTGATTTAAAAAAAAAAAAAAACTCGGTCATACAATAAATAGCGATATTTATATAATCATTTGTGCTCAAATTCCATTAAACGTCACTGTTTCCACACAAGGAAGTGCGCTTTAGTTGATATACCTGCGTCTTTATACCACAGCGTGATGAATTCCTGAATAAAACTTCCAGTAGTTCCAGCTGTAACATAACTCACAGATTTATATTAATATACTAATACGCAATCGTTTCCATAGTAACAGCTCCTCATTCACAGGGACTTGTACATCAGACGTGTCACATAAATAGATTTTGAAAAATTTGTAGATTTGTAGTTGTGATGTTGCGTAAAGAGAAATGTGTTTACGTAGCATTTATGGAAGGAGTCTCCAGTGTCAGCGCTTTGTAACGGTCAGAGGTGAAGCTGTAACGTTAAGTTTTACGACATGTTCGGGACAGAGGAGACATTTATCAGGAGACATCATCATGACATGGCGTGATTGTGCCGGGTGGGCGGAGCTTAAAGCGTTCTTCAAAGTTTCAGATAATGTGGTAGTCACAAATGGACAAAAACTCAACAGGAGAATGTTTATTTCAGTGTTTTTGTCCACTCTGGACCTAAACGTTTGCAGCGTTTGAAAGAAATATGTCATGATGCGATAGTGAAATGGGCGGAGCTTAAACCCTTAGACGCAACCTTAGTTGCTAAGTTTCACATAATGCTGTGATCGCAAGTGGACAAAAATGTTTGTTTCCATGGTTTTGTCCACTCATGACCTAAACGTTGGCTAATTAGAGATATACTGCATGATGTGGCTGTGAAGTGGGCGGAGCTTAAAGCATGCTACATTTAAAGTTGCTAAATTTTAGATAATATGGTGAAAGTCGGCAGCTTTTCAGAGACGTGATGTGATTGTGAAGTGGGCGGAGCTTAAAGCATTCTTCAGAGACGCTTAATCTAAGATAATGCGGCAGTCACAAGTGGACAAAAACTCAACAGAAAAAATATTTCTGTATTTTTGTCCTCTCATGACCAACGCGTTACTGGAACGTTGACAACTTTCTGACATCGTGAAGTGGGCGGAGCTTAAAGCTCTTAAAGTTTAAAGTTGCCAAGTTTCAGATAATCTGGTAGTCACAATTGGACAAAACTTCAACGTTTAAAGCATTCTTAAAAGTGACAAAACACAGAAAAAGACATATTTCTCTTGATTTTTTTTCGTTCGTTGTTGTTGTTTTTGTTTGTTTTTTCCACTCATTTTCTCTAAATGTATTTTGACATGCAATAGAGGCAATTTATTCAAAATTCGGAAAAACTATTGATCAAAATCATGATTTCTGGCTGTAATATCTTGCCTTAATTTTTTTTTTTTTTTTTTAAAGACAATATTATTTATTTTTTCTTACAGTTATTTTTTTTTTTATTGTTTTACTCGTAATAATTTTATATTCATGCACACATACACACACAGACACATATATGTTATTTATTATTTAAATTTTTTAATCTCTTCTATTTCTATCGCATGTCTTGAAGATGTTTTTCTTCCCTGTGAAGCTGTTTTGAAACTATTTTAATCGTAAAAAGGTGTTAATTGAATAAATGTTCAGTTATTCACATTTTCTTTCTCGCTGAAAAATAAATATTTTGATAATAAAGAAATATTTAAAGATCATAGTGCTAAGAAATACAAACCTGACTAGCACTGACATCATCATAACCTTATATAATCACTCTCTCACACACACACACACACACACACACACAGTAATACTGATAAATAATCCACTATAGCTTTATAACACACACACACACACACACACACACACACACAAAACCACTTTCCCTCATGTTCCTAGAAACCCAAACTTGTCCCCACCGCAGCCCTGAACTTTCTTTCCAACACGGTTTTGACAGTTAGCATTCTGAGAAGCTAATTACACCCTACAAACTCTCCTCGTCCTCCTACACCAACACCCCCCCTCCCCCAACACACACACACACACACACACACACACTCTCTCTCTGGTCATAAAGTTACACTCAAACCGGTTTGAGGTATAAGAATGAAAATAAAGTCCTCTTTAAAACATTAACATGGCTAACAACAACCAAAAACCCCCCAGAGGTTGGCTGATGCTAATGTGTTCATGCTAACTGATTAGCCATATAGTCAGTCCTATTTGTTATTAGCCATGTTAGCATTTTACACAGCTGTATTAACACCTACAGTGTTTAATAACCTTTCATGCTAACGTTTTCATGCTGAATCATCATTCCTATTCACTGTTTATCATGCTAGCTTTACTTTTCCTAGTCACATTATTATTATTAAGTATTTAATATATTTTATATATCAAGTCCAGCTAGCTTGATGCTAGTGTGTTCATGCTAACTGATTATTTATCTTCAGTTCTATTTGTTATTAGCCATGTTAGCATTTTGGGGGAAATGTTGAATAAAATCCCCTCTTTCCAGTGTTCACTTGTTTGTTTGTTTGTTTGTTTGTATCCAGCTAGCATGATGCTAATGGTTTTATGCTGGCTCATCGTTCCTGTTCAGCTCCATTGACTGTTTATCATGTTAGCATGTTTAGCTGATGTGTTAAATTCACACTTACAGTCTTTAATAAAATGTTATTTAGCTGTAGCAAGAGTGTTTGTTTATGTCCAGTTAGCATGATGCTAATATGTGTCTTCACACTAACTATTCAGTTTATTTCACTGTTTATTACATTAGCATTTAAATGAAGTGTTAAATGAACTCTTTCAGTGTTTCCTTTGTACCCTGCTAGCATGAGGCTAATTCCCTAATGCTAACATCTTTAGTTCCTTCAGCTCCATTAGTTATTATCCATGCTAGCAATTTTTTTATTATAATGTTAAATAAATTCATTTAGCGCTGTTTTTTTGTCTTTAGTGTTCATTTGTGTCCAGTTAGCATGATGCTAATGTGTTCATCCTAGCTAATCATTCCTGTTTAGCTTCATTCAGTGTTTATCATGTTAGCATTTTAAAGTGGAGCTTTAAATTTACATTTAGTCTTTAATTTATTTTTAAATAGTTGTAGCTGACCAACAGTCTCAGCTTAACACTTACAGTATCTAATTAGCAATATGCTAATGTGTTTATGCTAACTCACTTCAATTTAGTTCCATTTGTTATTTGCCATGTTAGCATTTTTTTTAAATTAAAATGTTAAATGAACTCATATGCTGCTGAATTAACAGCTAAAGGTGAAGTCCGCAGTTTCAGTGTTTTCTTCAGTGTTATCTGTTTCCTGTTAGCCTGATGCTAATGTGCTCGTGCTAGCTAGTTTGCCATGTTAGCATTTTTCACAATTTGTGTTATCTGGTAGTGTTTGTGTATGTCCGGTTAGCTTGATGCTAATGTGATCCTTGTCAGTTCTGTTCATTACTTAACATTCTTAAATAAATCTTAAACAAACTCTTCAAACAGTGTTGAATGAACATTGTATCCAGTTAGCGTCAGGCTAATCAGACCACTGTAGGTTTATTTCCTATGCTTTCTTCTTGTTCACATTGTTTTTGGATGAAGTATTGCCTGAAGGTCAAGCTTAGCCAGCACATAATTACAGGGGAGGATTCAGACAGCACACGCATCGCCAGCCGCCAGACTCCATGTCGGCCATCATGCTCGGTTTGCCATTGGGTCAGCCATCGGTCACACACTCATCCCGAGGTCAGACACAGAGACTCGTAGGCTGCTCCTAGAAAAACTCTGGAAGAAATTAAACAAACAGCTCGGGGTAAAAGATGAAGCTGAAAAAGATAAACGTTTAAACACGGGCCCGGGTTTGTTACCTTAGCGCTAATTTCCATTTAATGCTAGTAGACTCACTTTTGCTAGTAAGCAGTGTGTTTATTTAGTTGAATTAATTAGCATCCGAATAAGGTATTGCTTAGTCTATGCTAAGTCTGTGCTAAGCCATGTCTTTATGCTTCTGCGTGAAAAGATTGATAAAAAAAATAGGAATTAAAAGTTAAGCTAGACATTTGCATACTTGTAATGTCCATAGACTTAATTTAGCATTGTGTAAAGCTAGCTTAATATGCTACAATTACAATTTTTTCCAAACTTAACAAGTCAAGGTTAACTAAAAAATTATTTTTGATGGTTTTACACATTAGAAGTTGATCTTTAAACTCAAACAGCAAAAGCTAAAAACTTAACCGTTGGGCTAATTAGCATTGAAACGAAGAGTTGTGATTTTTTTTTTCCTCTTGTATGATATCTTTCTTTTTCAGGAAAATCATAGAAATCCAGAGATCATAGATCGGAAAAGATTTCTTTTCCACTGTGGTCCCGATAAAGCAAACACTCGCCTGTCAGGGTGTGTTTTTCTCCCTCGCTCGTCTTCTCTTCTCGGACAGAGGGTCGCTAACGTAAACAATGCTTAGCCTTGGTTCTGGTCCATCGCAAACACGAATCTCTCTCTCTCTCTGTGTCTCTCTTTATGTCTCTCGCCCACTAACAGAGGAAGGAAGACGCTGATTGGAGGCCATTAAAGAAGATGACGTCATGCTTATCGGCGTGTGCTGCTGTGGTTTGTTAGCATGCTAAACTCTCGGACTCGCTGTTTACATGATGTAGAATCAACATTTGCAGTGTGTGTGTGTGTGTATAAGCCGAAGTGAAGCTCATGCTAACACACTGCTGAAATATGATACTGACAAATAGGATGGGAACAGAGCGAGCTCAACGATGTCATGCTAATCAAAGTGGACAAGACACAGCACAGCAATCCAAGACAATAACACACACACACACACACACACACACACTAGGAAAGTACTGTCAGAGGACTTCAAACTAGCAGGAGGCATCCCACTCAGAGCAGTGTGTAGTGTGCAGAGTTTGTTCCTGACTCACGATATGACATCATCGCAAAACTATCCAATAGCGGCCATATTCAGTATAAAAAAAAAATTTAATCTCACAAACTTCATCGAATACATTTTACATCAACTGTTGGAATTAGTGTGGGCAGGAACTGCGGTCTGATTGGTTCCCTTGACATTGATGGGGGAACCATGGTCCCATTGGTTACAGTAGCATTTTGGATGAGAACTGCGTTCTGATTGGTTAGAATGGCACTGTTTACTGTGGTCCGATTGGTTATAGTGGCTATATTGGGTGGGGACTGTGATACGATTGGTTTACGGTGACATTGGTCCACTTGGTTACATCTGTATTTTGGTTGGTTATAGTCGCAATTAAGGTGAGAACTGTGACCTGATTGGTTATGCTGGCACTGGGGGCGGGGAAAAAAAGCTCTTTGTGGAAAAACCTGAACATAGATGAAGAGCCAGTCAGGTTGTGACCTTTAAGATCCTGAAGCTTTTGACCAGAAAAGTGTACAGATATCAGATGTGGGCGGAGATATCAGATGTCTGCTACAGAGACTGCACAAATGACAGACTGTATGTGTAATGCTGAAGATTACATATATAAGGCCTGATATATGTGAGTGTGTGTGTGTGTGTGTGTGTGTGTGTATGTGTGTGTATCGTTCATACAGAACTCATGTGCGTCCTTGTGAGAAGCTCTGGGCTTGTTCTGAGAGGTAAATTGGAAGCAGGATGCGGAGGAGGGTGAAAGCGAGTTCCCAGCCCTCTACACACACACACACACAGAGAGGGCACAGCCCAGCTCCTCCTGTGCCCCAGCCAAAGCCCTGCGGTTTCACCAGCTTGGCCGTCCTCACACACGCCGCTACATGTGTGTACGAGACACTGACGCTTCTCTGTTATGAAGTTTACAAAAGTCTGATTCTGTAACCCAAAACTGTTACCTCTCTTATATGAAACTTATTAATCGAGGTTCACATTAGTGAGTCTTAAATGTAAATTTACACAAACTCGGGAGCAAAAAGTACGATACAAATATTTTTTTTTTTGCCAAACTAGCTGGATTTTTCTGAAGCCACATTTCTTGCGAATAAATTTATTCGTATCCAGCTTGATATAATATACGATATAATATACAATATTTGTAGCTGTAGAAACATTTAACAAAAAGTATCATTTATGTGATATTGCAGACCTACCGACCTTCAAACATTTTGCGTAGGAGCTACGCATTTTAACATCGAAAATCCCTGCTGCGAGTTATTGCTCAAAATTACACCAAATGAGCACCGATAAAAACGGCAGATGAGCCAATCGACCAATCAATCTGGAATGACTGACAATTGTAACTCTCTGATGTTAACTGACACTCCTGAAAGCCCCGCCCCCTTCTCCCCCACTCACCCACTGAAGCCCCGCCCCTTTCCCCAGCTCACTCATTGAAGCCCCACCCCTTTCAATTGTCTCACTTGTTGAAGCCCCGCCCCTTCCCCTGTCTCGCATTAGTACATGGTTCTCATCTCGGGCTCAATTCTGATTCTTAAATAACATCACGTTTTTAATCCCTTTATTATGATTATGAGTAGAGCGATAAGCATACAAGTCCTGTGAATGAACAATGAGCTGTTACTATGGAAACACTAATGTATGTGAAGGTTCCATTGACGGATATTCACAAACGAACAGCTAGATGAGTTTATCTGTCTTCTAACTGTTTACTTAAGTTCTATGATGCTGAATATTTGAATAATAAAATATGATCACAGAATGCGTTTCACAGCTAATTTTTATGCTCTGCGTTACGAGGCTGCCGCATCCAATGAGCTAATCATTCGTTTTGGCGCGTAACGGAAGCCTTGGTAGCTACAGCATGAGCTTTAAAGGTGATCTAAGGGCATATGTGACTTCGCAGCTGAAAACAGGTGCTATAGATTGTGTAAAATTAGCTTTAAAACAAGGGTGCTGTGAACGACGTCACTGTTTCCACAGGGAGAAAACCATCTTCAGGTTTTTTGTATGTGTATGTGTGTGTGTGTGTGTGTGTGTGTGTGTGTGGCTCAAATTATCCAACCCCAATAAAAAGGTAACAACAGACTGGTGCTGTTCCAAGCTTCACCTTGTGCAATAGGGAGTGAAAGGGGAATGTGCTTAGCTGTGCCTCCTAAGCAAAATCCCCAAATAACTACAGCAGAGTGTCGTCTAGAGACCTTATGGAGCTCTCAATGCATATCTTTAATGCACACACACACACACACACACACACACACACACACACACACACACACACACACACACAGAGTGAGGTATCGATCTCTGTCGTGGCCCACTCTTGAACCTTGATCTCTTTTTGATAGAAGCGAGTCTCCATCATCAACCTCTGTTTTTTTTTTTTTTTCATTTTAATTGAAATGTAAATGAGGACGTAACCCCAGAGTGCATATCGTACATATATACATAAAGCTGATATAAAGTAAGCGTCACAGATCGGTAGAGGAGGCAGATGCAAGTGCAGATTTAGTCTTTTTTTAGTCAGTGAAAACACACAAACGAGGGGTAGCGAAACAAGGCGACAGCATGAACATGACGCGAGTCAGGTTACAAGACAACAGACAACGACAACAACAAAAGACCAACGCTAGACACGTGCCGCGTCCCGATTCGCCTACCGTCCGTCCTAAAAAGTATCCGAGATTAAAATGATTAAAATGTCCCTTATACAACATATCGTAGTATATTGAAACGCGGATCCCGAAGGTACCCAGACGGTCTACGATTTCCAGGAGATTTTTGAAGTGTGGATCCATGGACTTTTTTTTTCAGCTAATATTGCCCACAACTCCTTGCGCTAGGGAGGAGGAGAAGCAGGAGCTTCAACGAATTCAACCCGCAAACGTGGCGGATGAGTGTAACGTCAATGATGCGTCATCAGTATTTAAGTGTAAGAACTTAAATGTTAAGCACTAACCTAAATGATAAGGAATAATGAATGAAGACAAACTGAATTCTGTTTACGGTGACGGTGTGCGTAACTAGGCAACAACGTTCTCTTACACGTTACGAGACGTGTTAGTTTGTTAATCTGTCCCAGTACTTGCATACGCTTTTGCCACACACCCAAAAGTATGTAATTCTTCTTCACACGTAAAGCGTAGTGCATAGAATAAATAGGTGAATTGGAACGCAGCACCCGAGTGCTGTACAAGACGTGACTTAAATACTAGTGCTCATTAAACATAATGTGAATCAGGTGCAAGCAGTCATGTGACGTGAGTGTCATGATCATGTGATGTGCAGTGGCTGATGGGAGTCGTAGTCCTGCACCGTACTCGGAACTAACTTTTACACTTTAAGTATCTATGAATCTATCAACGAACAAAAATGTACGAGGTGATGTTCTTTAATAAAAATAAAAATAGTCACTAGCAAATCGCTGTGGGAGGAATAAGAGGAATAAAACACTTCAGAATGTGCTGTTATAGGAAAATAATCAATCTCAGTGTGCTAACAGTAACTCTGCTACATCTACCCACGCTGACGTTGATTATTTTCCTATAATAGCATGTGTTTTTAATTCTTTCTCACGCTTTCCGAACTAAACTAGAATTTAAATCACACAAAAGTTGAGAAAAAAAAAACTGAAATTCATGTAATTTAATTTTAAAAAGTACTTCAAGCTTTAAAAAAGTAAAAACTCATTTTTTAATAAATAACAATTTGTAATTGTTCGCAAATTGCTGATCAGAGGAATAAAACATTTTGGAAGTGAGTGTGATGAAGCGGAGTTACTGCTACAACCCCGTTAACAGTATGGTGTAAGCAGTAAAACTTTGGACCAATCACTGTTGAATATGCAAATTAGTGACGTAGCACATGGAAAGTTTGCCGCAGACTCTCTGTGCTTGCTAGCTAAATAGCTTAGCTAATGTTTGTAAAGAACAGATGGTGGTTGTTATGGAAAAAAACGTATTTTATATATATACGTATATATTTTGATAGTTTTTTGGTTGCTGTTTAAATATATAAGGCGAGAAAATTACGAAGTAAAAATTTACTAGCAGTTAGCCTGTTCAGACAAGTTAGCTAATGTTAGTGATTTTAGGCTATCAAGGAGAGTAGTAGGATTATCTAATTTGCATAATCATGCATATTCATAGATTGTGGTATTTTTAATGAGGGGAAAGGTGTAGAGATGTTTCCTGGACTTAATTTTTTTTAAATGACCTTTTTAAGGAGCTTGTTTTAGCAACTTTAAGAAAAAAAAGAGGGGATCTTTAGGGGATCTTTGGAAGGATTTTAAAATTGTAGTAGCCACATCTGAAGCTAAAGTCATCCTGGGCTTTGCAAAAATGTTGACTTTTCTTCTTATATCTGTAGAATGTTATTAATTTCATTAATGAATCAAACTAATAATTATTTAAAAACAACATGAAGGAAACATGACTTATGGGTGTGTATTAGCACACAGCGGATCATGCTAATACTCTCCTAATACCACAAACGGTTACAATATTTGGGGTAGATTTGATGTGTATGTGTTTTGATAGGCTTAGTGAGATTAAACAACACGTGCACACACACACACACACACACACACACACACACACACACAGCTCTGTTTATATTCCTGGATCACTGAACTTATTTATGTGTTATACTCAATGGGGAGCGTCGCCGGGGAACGGCGTGTGTAAACAGCGCACAACGCCTCGCACAGCAGGAGCACACACACCATACACACACACACACACACATGTTCTCAGTGTCTGTGCATTACGAGTGTTTCTGTCTGCACTGCAGGGAATTTAAAAATGCACACATTCGAGTGAAACACACGAGACTGTTTTACGCCGTTTTACGAAGCTTAATGAGCTAAATGGCCTTGTTCACATTAATATAAAACGAGACGTACGACGCACGTTCCCCATGGAGACCACGTTATATAAAAGCATGATAACTACTCAGAAAAACTACAAATATTAAAAATATGAATGTTTGTGTTGCTCTTATGGGAGTCATAAATTAAACGTGAGGTGTTAGCAAAGTTATTATAGTATGTATTTTTAAAAAATGTATTTTTTTTTTCCTTTTTTTGTTTTGTCCGTTTTGCTTTTGTGTGTACTCAAAGCTACAATTATTAAACTATAACTGTAAATTATACATAAAAACTTGATTAAATGTAAAAAAAAAACACCTGGAAAAGCTAAATACTAAAATACTAAATAAAACTGACTTTTAAAGGGTAAACAAATATAAAAATTAATTTAAAAAAACGTATAATAATAAAAAAGAGAAAAACAGGCTACAGTTGAAACTAGCGTTAGAGTAAACATGCTAAACAATAAACTGATGTTATAGTAGAGCTGGCATTACACCACCAAACTAGCATTACAGTAAACAAGCTAACTCATGAACTAGCATTATAGTAAATCAGATAACTCGTGAACTAGCATTACAGTAAACAAGCTAACTCATGAACTAGCATTACAGTAAACAGGCCAACTCTTGAACTAGCGTTATAGAAAACCAGCTAACTCATGAACTAGCATTATAGTAAACAAGCTAATTCTTGAACTAGCATTACAGTAAACCAGCTAACTCACATGCTAATTCATGGGCTACAACATTTTGAAGCTAATCTATAAACTAGTATTTAGCATAAACGGTGAAGCAAGTGAGCTAAAGGCAAACACTCGTAACAGGAATTTAATTTACTGATATACAAAATCTACGCAGTGAGGCACAAGTGTCCATACACACACACACACACACACACACACACACACACTAATCGGAAGTCTTCTAGGTGTGGATGCCCATTTTCCAATTTATCAGTAACTTAATCCTAATAAAGTGGCATTGAGTTATACACACACACACACACACACACACACACACACACACACACATATAAACACCTTCGATATTAACAGAACACATTCATCTACCAGCCAGAAGCTGGAAGTGGTTCAGAGAACAAAAGCAAAAAAATTGACACAAAACATTTTTCTAGCAACGAGAATAGAAGCAGGAAGGAAAATAAATGATCGCTTTCCAGAGCGTAATCCATTACGCCAAAAGCCAAGGGACGAGTTCCTAATGTGACTGTGGCGTTCCGAGTTTCGGAAAACCGGCGGAGGCCGAAGCTTCACATGCAGCTTCACACGCAGTCTGATATCCAGTCTGGAATAACACGATACGCTTTTATTTACATCTCAATAAAATCTGTCTGACACGTGAACAGCGCTGAAGGCGTATCTTCCGTATAAGAGTCCATATACGGAAAGAAACGCAGGCCTGAGTGGGCGTGTCTTAAAGTTGATGGATGGGAATGTGGGCGTGTCTTTCTGTCTATATTGGAAGTAAGAATGGCTCTGATTGGGCATATTTTAAAGGTATTAGAATGTAGGTGTGTCTTTGAGTCAAAATATGGAAAATAATGCAACTCTGAGTGGGCGTGTCTTAAATGTATGGGAATGTGGGCATGTCTTTAAGTCCATACATGGAAATAAGTGTGGCTGTCTATGGGTGTGTCTTGAAGGTCATAGAGGGGAATATGGGCGTGTCTTTGAATCCATACAAGGAAAGCAGAGCTGCTTTGAGTGGGCATGTTGTAATGATATGGGAATGTGGGCGTGTCCTTACGTTCATATTAGAATTTAGAGCAGCTCAGAGTCTTAAAAGGATGGGAGTGTCATTGATTCCATATACAGAAATGGCAGGATTAAAGGATAAAATGGATAAAAATGTGGGTGTGTCTTTGAGTTCATATATGGAAACATAGAAGAACACCTTTGAATGGGTGTTTCTTGAAGGCCATTGACGGTAATATGGGCATGTGTTTGAGTCCATATAAGGAAAAGAGAGCGGCTCTGATTGGCCGCGTCTTCGAGTAAGTATATTGAGTCCATCTATGGAAATAAGAGTCGATCCCTGTGGGTATGTATTCAAGGTCATAGATGGGAATATGGGCATGTCTTTGAGTCCATATATGAAAAAAGAAAAGAAAGATCATAGATGGAAATGTAGGCGTGCCTTGGAGTCCATATACGGAAACGGAGAGCAGGTCTGAGTGGCCGTGACAAAAACATATGGAAATGTTGGCATGTCATTACATCCGTATTAGAAATTAGAAATGGCTCTGAGTGGGCGTCTCTTAAAGGTATGGGAATGTGGATTTGAATATTTGGAAATAAAGAGTGGCTCTGAGTAAGTCTGTCTTATCAGGATGGGACTGTAGGTGCATCTTTAAGTCTGTATTGGAAAATAAGAGCAGCTCCAAGCAGGAGTGACTTTGATTCCATATATGGAAATGAAAACGAAGGCCATAGATGGAAATGTACGCATGCCTTTGAGTCCCTATACAGAAATAAAAGTGCTTTAGAGCAGGCATGTTTTGAAAGGATGGGAATGTGGGTGTGTCTTTAAGTCCATATGTGTAAATGAGAGCGGCTCTGAGTGGGTGTGTCTTAAAGAAGTGGGAATGTAGGCGTGTCATTGAGTCGATATATCAAAATAACAGAACCCATGGATGGATGGGAATGTGGGTGTGTCCGAGTCTATTTATTGAAATAAGAGTGGCTCTGAGGGGGGCGTGTCCTTAAGGGGTGGGAATGTGGGCGTGTCTTAGAAGTGAAGCGACGGCCACAGATAGGAATATAGGCGTGTTTTTAAGACCAAAGATGTAAACCAGAGCAGCTGGGCGCTGAGTGTGAGTGTTTTAAAAGCCATGGATGGGAATGTGGGTGTGGCTTTGAGTCTATATATAAAGAAGAGTGTCTCTCAGTGGGTGTGGCCTTAAATCCAACATTACTGGAAATAAAAGTGTCAGTGTATGACCTTAGTGAGGATTTGTGGGCGTGTCTTTCTTACAAGATCACTATTTGTTACTTTAATCTAAATTTACTCCTTTACCCAAACACTAATTAAATACAACAGAATGGCAGTTTGTCACGATTGGTAAGATGGATATGTGTGTATATGGCCACTCGGTCACCGAGTTGCTATGGTTGTGGTTTTTACACTAATTTGGGCTAGTTTTGGAACATGGTTGTGGGTAGACAAAGGAAGTCTCTTGGTGTTTTTTGGGCTTTTTTTTTAGTCTTTTAAGCAAATAATCAGAATTAAATCTTATATAAAACTTTCTGCAAACATACACTAAGGCATAAACAAAGGGAAAGTGTACATTTTTACTGGATTATGGAGTGGACAATGTCTGTACCAGGCGATGATAAGAAGGCGTATTGCAGACACGGCAAATAAGAAATGCGCGCGCACCACAGTGAAGTTGTTTCCCATGCAAAGACTGAGAAACACAAGTAGACTGCATCTCTCTTTTCCAGTGTTCGAACTTTTTGGCCTTTTGAGGTAACATTTTTGCTGAGACCTGGCAACCCTGATAGGTCACAATGTCTTGTTGGTCAAATATGTTGTCTTGTGAGTTCTGTGATTTCTTCTATCCCGTAGTGACCTTTTTCTCTCTTGTATGCTCTTGATGAAGGAAATGGAGAAGTGGAGTTGATGGAGTTTTCGGGATCTCAGCGTCTCTTCAGTCTCTGCGCAAAGTCAGAAATTTCACTGTCCACCATTTTAACACTTCACCCCTCACTCTACACACCTACACAGAGAGAAAGAAAAAAAGACAGGAGAGAGAGAAAGAAAGAAAAAAAAAAGAGAGAGAGAGAGCGAGATTGGAGATCTGACATATGGGGATTAGTCACATGTTCCACCCTAAAAAAAAGGAAGAAGTTGAAAATGACTTTCACAATATCGGCCATCTTACGCTCGACGCTTGTGGAGATCACGTTCACATTACGCAATCCGAAAGGGAAGCACGCTCATCGGTTCCTCCATAAAGTGCAAATTTCTGGCTTTGGCCAGCTTTCTTTGCCAGCTTGTACAGACTGTGGCTATTACACTGTGCAAAGTATTGGCACCCTTACTAGAATGGCTGCGGATGGTGGTCTATTTTCAGTACATGATTTACACATGCAGTTAAATAAAGTATGCTAAACTGGTGGCTATTTGCCTCTATTCCTTGCTAGCTCTGTATTAGCCCTGTAACACCAGTGCAAAAATAAGGAAGAGAAGTTCATACACTAAGCATTTCTTGATAGGAATACTACGTTTGGTGTAAAGTTGGAAACTCCAAGATCCTAGAAAATATTAAGTTTCAAATATTTCCTTATTTTCTGAAATGAAACTTTTTTAACCCTTTGTCACATAACTGTGATTTTGACCAACTGATAAGATGTCAATACTAGATTTGCATTTTGGAAATCATTTTAAAGAATTATGAATTAAGTGCAGATTATATATATATATATATATATATTCTTATATTACTACTAAACACTACTAATTATTTTTACTAAATGAAAAGAATTATAACAAGTCCTACAACGTACTCAATTTACTTACATTACTGTCATAGAGCTAATTAAAGACGAATATATATACAGTGCTGTTTAAAAAACATTTTGCCCCCTACTAAATTTAGCTCTTTTTGCATATTTATCACACTAAGTGGTTTCAGGTCCTCATACAAAATGTATTATAAGACAAAGAGAACACAAGTGAACACAAAACACAGGTTTTTTTTGGTCATGGCATTTAAGTCTACTTCATATTGCTGGAAAAGTCTAATTGAACCCAATTATCAATTACATTTGGTTAACTGGATGATTGAGTAATTAAGGGGGCAATTACTTTTTCACACAGGGCCAGTTGGTGTTGGCTTTTTTTTTCCTTCAGTGAATGAGATGATCATTTAAATAGAAGAAATCAGGAAATACTTTTTCCCAGCAAGATTGTGGTGTTTTTCTCATGAATAAAAATGCACAGTTTGGTTGTTTCCTGAATATAAATGTATGGAAGCAAAACTGAAATAAAGCATAAAGTCAGTCCTTAGTGCAACATTTCTCGTGCCACTCCTCATAAACACAGCGTGATGTGGTGTAAAGACCTTCACTTACTTCAGTAATCATGAGAAAGACGTTTCCAGACGAGTTTCTCAACACTGTGGTTTCGTGTACGTATTTTATCCACATCATTACTCACGCGAGTATGAATCAGGACTGAGTTCACTTTCAACACCTCCATTTACACGCGCTGTAATACGGCCTTGCAAAAGTTAAATTGGTCCTTAATTTGTTTGAGTTGAAATAGTTTCTGAGTTTAGGATGAGACTGGGATAATTATGAGTTCTTTAAAGCTATTCCCTGAACGTGCTACAGGATTTTACAAGACAATAGTGAGAGCAGAACTGAGGTTTTATATATAACTTAAAACTACACTTTTAACTTGAATATGGCCAGATCATCTTTAAAAAAAGGAGAAATATTACTAGTTAGATAATGAAACAACAGATGTATTTAAATTCAGATCTTCGAGATAGATAGACAGATATTGTGGATAGATCGATAGAAGAAGTCTTTATCTGTGACATGTACATTACAGCACAGTGAAGTTCTTGTCTTTGCATTTCCCAGCTGGTTAGGAAGCTGGGGTCAGAGCTCAGGGGCAGCCGTGAAGCAGCCTGGAGCACAGAGGGTTAAAGAATAGATACATAGATAGATAGAGAGACAGATAGATAGATAGATAGAGAGACAGATAGATAGACAGACAGATAGATAGATAGATAGAGAGAGAGACAGACAGATAGATAGATAGATAGAAAGACAGACAGATACATAGATAGATAGAGAGACAGACAGATAGATAGATAGATAGATAGATAGATAGATAGATAGATAGACAGACAGACAGATATTATAGATAGATAGATAGATAGACAGACAGATAGATAGATAGATAGATAGATAGATAGATAGATAGATAGATAGATAGA
>CM074989.1:1290282-1298462 GCA_037576825.1 Pangasius krempfi | reverse complement strand
GATAGATAGACAGACAGACAGACAGATAGATAGATAGATAGATAGATAGATAGATAGATAGATAGATAGATAGATAGGCAGAGAGACAGATAGTAGGATAGACAGACAGATACATAGATAGATAGAGAGACAGACAGATACATAGATAGATAGATAGATAGATAGATAGATAGACAGATAGATAGACAGATATTATAGATCGATAGATAGATAGATAGATAGATAGACAGACAGACAGACAGATAGATAGATAGATAGATAGATAGATAGACAGATAGATAGATAGATAGAATCAGGGATTGTGAAAGCTAACACATGCTTCCTCCGTCACAGAGCAGCGAAACGCACTCAGAGGAAAGCGCTATCTACCCTCTTCCACATACATGAGATCACAGATGCTCATGATTGGCTAATGTCACTGTGATTGACAGGGGGGGAAAGATTATGCCCCTCCCACCCAGAGAGCGCCACTATTTTTTTTGCACGCATGTTAACATTTTATCTACATTACAATGGCAAAATAGATTTATGCAAATAAAAGCTTTTAAGTAAAGTAAAAAAAAATATTGTCACTTTTTTAAGACACTCTGATGTGACGCTTTCACTTTCTGTCCCCCTGTTAATGTGTGTGTTAATTTGTGTGTGTGTGTGTTAATGTGTGTGTGTTAATGTTAGACTGCACAATCTTTGCCTTATGTAAATCAAAACTCAAGACACACACGTTCCTCTTTCTCTGCTGTGCCTGTCCTTTCTGTTAATCCCTCTCTATAGTTTCGCTACGTACGTTCTCCCTGAACCATCTTTTATTAATTGTAAAGCACTAAGTGTCAAATGTGAGAGACGCTATATAAATAAAACTTAATAAATCTCCTCAGATTTTAAAGACAAACCTTTAAGAAAAGAAAAGTCGCTCTGGACGTCACTCATGTGCCGCATGTGTGGCATTTTGTTATCTGGACATGGAGCTACATGCTGTGTGGAAGCAGCTGTAAAGAGGAACAGGAAATGCAGGGTGGCTGCTCATCGCCCTTTTCCTGGACTTCCTGTTCCACAGTGACAGGTGGTCAGTAACACACACACACACACACACACACACACACACACACACACAGATTCCCTCAGTAGTGTTGGTTTAGCCTGGTCCTGAGGGGAGACACATCCTGAAGTTTTTTTTTGTTTTGTTTTTTTACGCAGATTAGGAACACGGCTCATCGCCTGACCCGACTTCCACGAGCTGCCAATCAAACTCTATTAGCCTGAAGAGACAAAGAACCGAAAGCAGCGGGTTGCTGAAGATAAGAGCAGGAAGTTGTGACTGATTCCCATTTCCTTGTGAATCTTTCTCACAGAGTTAGCTTAGCGAATTTGGACGAACGACTAGCTTGTTATTACTTGCTACAAAGCACGGCGTTGCGAATCGACGCACACAAACACCACTATAGTTTGCATAGTTATCAAACTCTGAGCTATTTTAGTCACAAAACTTTATTAGCATGTCTCATATTTATACACTTGTACACTTTTTTAGACTATAGATAGAGACAATGCTTTATTATTTTGTGTCTACAGTATTACTTACTCAATTCAGAGCTTTTCCTAGCCAGCTAGCTAGGCACAAAATGGAGTATTTTTAACTACATCTAAGCTCATATTGTCTGTGCACTTTATTAGCATTAGCATGTATGACACACTGACTAATTAGCAAAAATAATGCCTTTTTGTTAAAAACTACAAATAACAACAGAATTAGGGGCAAACTTTCAGACATAGTTATCAAACTCTGAACCATTTCAATCACGATACCTTATTAGCCTGCGATTTAGTACGTAAAATTAACAGAACACGAAAAATAAGAACGCAAACTGTCATAAATATTAATGCTATACCATCATAATACCATGAATGTGCCAGAGTGGTGTTGAATTCTGGATTCTGGATTGGACAGAAGGTTTATATTAATGCGCTTGTTTGAATATTGGATCGTTTCTATAGCAACAGCTCATTCACGTGGCAGATGCATCACAAATAAACGGATAAAAAGAAATCATTGATACAGATTTCTGTAAGGAGAATTGTGATTATTTAACATTTTTAAGGAAGGAGTCTCCAGTGTCAGTTGTAAATAACTTGTTTCATGAATATTAAACGTAACTATCAATGCATAAACTGTCGTATAAGAGGAATAAAGCACACAGACTGCTAACTGTACTGTAACTCCGCGTCATCACACCATTTCATAACTGATTATTTTCCTCTAATAGAATGACTCGGGGTGTTTGATTACCATATTTTCTTAATTACTGTTTATATTTCTTAGACATATTCTACAGTACGGACTTTTATTTTAACAATCATGTGAAAAATCATGGCGTGAAAACATACTGAAAACGTACTTTCTTGTGTTAAGTTAATGTGGAGAAAGTGCAGCTTTATCTGCGAGTTCAGTTCTAGTTCAGCGGTGCAGCGAGAGACGAAGACGCTCGCTGGAGCTCTGACGATAATCTGCTGGAGATTTTGCCGATTTTAAAGCTCTGAATTCTGAAGGCTTTCCGTGTCAAGCGGATAACGAAAAAGTGTCCTTATGGATCGCTCTGGCTCCTGGGTGTTAGCGTTAGGATCCGAGCTGCACCTGTGAGCGCTCGGGAGTGATGCAGTGAGTGATGTTCCATATGGAGATGTTTGATGGATGTGCGGTTCGAGTCGGGGGAAGTGGAGGAGGTTACAGGGGCACATCTACAGGGAGCGGGTGGAGAAACACAGCCTTATTAAAGCCAACTGTGTGTGGAGTTAGAAGCCAGTGTGTGTGTGTGTGTGTGTGTGTGTGTGTGTGTGTGTGTGTGTTGGAGTCAACTTGTGTTGGAGGAAAACCATTTCACCTTAAAAACAGGTGTAATTAATGACATCTCTCTCTGGATGGTCTGGGGAGAAAAAAGGAAATAAAATAAATGTTTGGTGAGAAATAATATTTACACAAAGATCCGCTTTGCCTCAGAAGCCGTCCATCAGCCTTACGTGGTTATAATCTGACTGACGATTCTATTAAGAATTTTATTTACGATTGACGTTAGCTAAAATGTCATCCACTTGGCGTCCTGTCAGAGGCTAAACGATGCTAAGTGGTGATTTAGCCTGCAATGACTGGACATACAGTATACACAGATGTCATAGAAACTCCAAGCGTTTATACTAGAGGGAAACTGAAAAAGATTACGTCATTAGGTCGTCATGGCTAGTTATTTTAGCTAGCTAAACGTGTCCATTATAGGCAGAACGTGACCTACCTGTAGATAGCTAGCGTTAGCTTGCTAGTTTCTTGATGTAGAGTTTAGGCGAGCTACGTAGGTTTGTTAAAGCAATATAAATTAGGCATGTTAGCTAGCTAGTTTTCAGACATTCCACAATAATTTTACTTCTTTTTTAAATTTGATTTTCAAAAAATGAACGCTATCCTTTCTTTAAAACGTAAATGTCTGTACCATACATCATAGCATAAATGTTCTTACTATTAGCTAAGTGGACTAGCATCACCCAACTAACTTATATCAACATTACCCTATTTGTATCTAGCACGGTTTGCTAGCAAGCTAACTAATAAGAAATGGTTATACTATATTATAATGTGTAATTAAAATCAATAGTTTAAAAACAGCGCGAAACTAAAACAGTATCGTATTTCCGAGTGAAAGCGTCTCCGCGTTTTTGTTCGTTGATAGCTGGAGTCTTGAGAGGGGGAGGGGTGAAAAATGACATGATATTATTGGTTAGTATTTTTGACCACGCCCACACACACATTTAGAGGTGGCGGGAGGGAATGATTATATTTTGCTGGCAATCTGACGAGAAACTAACACAGAAGCTTTGATTACAGATTGTCTTTAATGTGTTGAGGTCACATGATCAGTGTAAGTTAAGCTCCGCCCCTTGGCGACTCAGGGATGTTTATCAGTCTGTGAATTCAGGACTCGCTAATCTAATGCGATAATATGTGAAGACCTATTTCCAGGTGTGTGTGTGTGTGTGTGTGTGTGTGTAATTATGATTGTAGGCTCAACCCACACAGCTGACTTTCTGTAGGTCAAAGGTCAACAGGCCGCTCTCACCTGTTTGTCCGTATGCGAGAGTCATATGAGAGTGAAGAGAGAACGACACACACTTTCGCTCTGTGTGTGTGTGTGTGTGTGTGTGTGTGTGTGCAGTTGGCGTTTGACACCAACCTGCTGTTCGCTGTCAACTTAAAGATTTTATTGCTTTTGCATCTGTGTTTGTATGTGTGTGTGTGTGTGTGTGTGTGTGTGTGTGTGTGTGTGTGTGTGTAGTGGTGGAGGCTTGACCTGTGATGTCACAACGCTGCTGACGAAGGGACACACACACTCTCGGACGCTTATTAAGCCTCAAACACATAATTAACCTGTCTGGAATGTGTGTGTGTGTGTGTGTGTGACTAACTCCAGTGTAAGCATAATAATGGTGTCCTGTATGAACACACACACACACACACACACACACACACACACATAAATCATGATATAGCAAACATAAACACCCCGTGTTGTGTTGTTATAGAAAAATAATCAAGAACACGGTGGTGTGATGAAGTAGTGTTACTGTTACCACCCCGTAGTTGATTATTATTGATTATAAGTTGATTAATTTCCTATAACAGCATGTCCCAGAAGTGTTTTATTCCTCTTACACCGCAACACGTTTATTCATTCGACTCCGTTTAGGTTCTAATGTAGAGTGTAATAGTCATGGAGGCTGAAAGTCTGAAAGCGTTATTACTGTAATTTGTGCACGTGTGTGTTTACCTGCTGTTGCATAATCACACAATGATGAGACAGTAGAGAGCCTGGAGTTTACACACACACACACACACACACACACACACACACACACACACACACGGTGCAATTTGCATAATGAATCGACTGTTTTCATTTACAATGGCGTAAATAATTCTTATAGAATAAAAGATTGTCTGGCAGACATGCTGCTATTGGGGTTTTACACACACACACACACACACACACACACACACACACACACACACACACACACACACACTTGTGTGCAATAGGGAGTGTGGCAGAGCTGCAGCTTCCAGTAATTATTACTGTTTATGAACCATGAACTTTTAGTCATTGAGGCAGAACCCATCTACAGTGTGTGTGTGTGTGTGTGTGTGTGTGTGTGTGTGTGTGTGTGTAATAATCTGAAGCTTGCCCAGACCTGCACTCACATACACTGTGTTCAAGTTTTATGCTCTTCGCTCAAACCAAGGAGACGCTAGCTGCTCTAATCTGTATTAGATCTAACGCTCTAACAGATATCCGTGATTGGTTAGCGTCACTTTGATTGACAGGAGGAACAGGAAGTCCGTCCTTCCCCATGCAGAGACTCCTGCTCAGGGACGGCTGGCGTTAAAGCGTCAAATAACACCAAAACCGACCGTGTGTTCATGCTAGCAAGTGGCACGCTAGCTACGTAGTTATGTACATTGTTTGTTTTTTTTTAAATATGTAACTATTTTGTGCAACTTTTCTCTAAAGAAGAAAATATTAAAATCCACACTTTTCATGTTACTGTACATTTCCTGTGATAAATCAATTTTTTTGTTCAAATCAGAGGTTTTAGAAGCTTCTGATTGGCCAATTACCATAATTAGGAGTTAATTAAGAGTGCACCTATGGCTGTATTTAAGCACCTACATTTACTGCCTTTATGCCCTTGATATCATGGTAAAAAAAAAAAAATACAAGCAACTCAGCTAAGGCCTTGTGGACCTCCACAAGTCCGGTTTCTCCTTAGAAGCAATTTCTAAACAACTGAAGCTACCACAAACATCTGTATTAATAATTTATGGAAATATAAAAATCCTTGGAGCACATAGACACTGCATCGATAAGGAAAGAGTCACAAATGAACTCCCAGGGATGAAGAAACTGAATCAAAGGAACTGGTGAAGGAGTTGGAGGCTTCAGGTACCAAAGTGTGCACATCTATCATTAAGAGAGTCCTACAAACAACAAAGGAGCCCCTACTCCAAAGCCGCTACACAAAAGCCAGACTGAAGTGAGCAGATGATCAGCAGCCTGTTGGATGAGTGTTCTCTGGTCAGATGAAACAGAAACTGAACTGTTTGGATATCATGATCAGCGCTCTGTATGGAGGAAAAAGGGTGAAGTTTGTGATCTGAACAACACCATCGCAGCTGTGAAGCATGGGGGTGGCAGCATCATGCTGTTGGGGTGTTTTGCTGGAAAAGGGACTGGTGCACTTCAGAAAATGGATGGCATCATGAGGAAGGAGGATTGATTATCTAGAAATGCTGAAGCAACACCTCAAGACATCAGATAGAAACTTCAAACTTGGTCACACCTGAGACTTCCAGCAGGACAATGATCCTAAACAAACCTCCAAAGTTCTAACAAAATGGCTTAAAGTCAACAAAGTGGGAGTGTTGGAGAGGCATCACAAAGCCCTGAATCCGAATCCCAGAGAACGTTTATGGACTGGAGTGAAAAGGCGCGTCTGAGCGAGGAGGCCCACGAACCTGACTGAGAAATTCAACATTTTTAAAAATTTTATTATTAATTTATCATCAGTAAAATGGATAAAACATCTTTCTTTCTATGTGAAAAAATGCATAATATTTACACGTATTAACAATTTAACACTGAAACAATAAGACTATAATAAGACTATAAATGTTTATCATTATTCAGTTGTCAGTAAAATGGTTTTAAAGTTTATAGAAGAATTTGTGGTCGATACACTAAGTGCTGGTTTGTTAAAACACATAATAAACTGAAAGTGATTAAAATATCGACAGAAACACGTGAACGTACGATTTGTATCATGTTGATAATTACAGTATTAAAGTAGTGTTTCTTGTACTTAAAAACTATATTTTCATTTTATTGTGCAGTGAAATTGCAGCATTTTGTAGCAGGTCGATTCTTACAGTCGTAGACTGTTGTGTTATTTTACTATAAAATCCACAGGACTTTTTTTTCCACAATAAAATCAATCAGTATGTAAAATACGCAGGTGTTTCTCTTTCGTAACTGTAAAAATGGCTGATTAAAGCGTAAGGAACGCTCCTGAATGTTGTGTTTATTTTGGCCGAAGCGACTTCAGATGCTATCAGACGTTCAGTGTGTGAAAGAGTATAAACTCCAGGATCATTATGCAAAATAATTTGCATACATTTGCATTTCGTCCCGCTCTGTACGCGGGATTAGCGCTGGAGCAGAAAGGTGATAAGAGATCCGTCAACTTGCAATTAAAGTCATCACTGTGAAGTCGTACAACGGCGATATCAACACGTCAGGTCACGTCAGTATTGACCCATGACCTCATTTCACCTCCAAACACTGTAGCAGTAGCACTTACCATTCCTCAACCTGTTAGCACTTAGATAGATAGATAGATAGATAGATAGATAGATAGATAGATAGATAGATAGATAGATAGATAGATAGATGGATGTTGGCAAATAATTATTTATTGTGTAGCAAAATTATTTTTAGAAAACCCACAAAATAAATTCAGTGGATATAAAAAAAAGTCTAAGAACAGGAGGTACCTTCAAAATTTATAAAAGGACAAGACAAAAACTTACCAGGGAGGCTGCCAAGAGACCTCCAGCAACATTACTCTCATTAAACATTACTGGTTACTCTCTGCACATGACAACAATCTCTCATAGTCTTCACATGTCTGGGCTGTGGGGTAGGGCGGCTAGACGGGAGCGCTTTCTCACAAAAAACATCCAAGCTCAACTAAATCACCCCAAACCGTGTGGCAAAATGTGTTGTGGTCTGATGAGACCAATTCCAAGAGGTATGTTGAGTGGAAAAAAAAAAAAAAAAAAGCATATCACCAAAAGAACACCATACCCACGGTGAAGCACGGTGGTGGCAGCATCATGCTTTAGGGCTGCTTTCCTTCAGTCAGAACTGTGGCTGTTATCAAGATGGAGGGAATCATGAACAGCTACAAATACCAATCAAATTAATGCAAAACCTTCAGGTGTCTGCTAGTGAGCTGAAGATGAAAAGGAATTTCACCTTCGGCACGACAATGAACCAAAGCGTGCATCCGAATCAACAAAGGAGCGGCTTAACCAAAAGAAGATCAGTGTTTTTGAATGGTTGAGCCAGAACCCAGGAAATATA
>CM074989.1:1261355-1266355 GCA_037576825.1 Pangasius krempfi | reverse complement strand
CCTGATGTTGTTGAAATTAATTGTATTGAACACAAGAGAATTCCCAGATATCAGCTCGAGTGTGAGTCAAACACGCCGCAATGTTCTGCTAGTTATAAAGCCGGATTAATCCCGCGTGTTCCGAGCGAGCGGTCGGTCCTGAGACGCGAGCGAGTCTCTCTGTAACAGCGTGTGAACGTGAGCGTGTGGCAACGAAAGGGTTAATCGCGGCATTCCCACAGCGAAGCCTCGCGCTGCCGCAGAGGTCAAAGATCTCCTTTTACTGAACACACGCGCTTAGCTGGATTTGTGCACAAGTCAGCGCACAAAGGGCAGGTCAGGACAAAACCGAAAGGGCCTCGTCGCGAGCTGGCTACACACACACACACACACACGCACACACACACGCACACACACACACGCACACACACACACGCACACACACACACGTTTGTCTTGTTATCCTTGTCACAGTCTAAACTCTAAACCTAACCTCAGTACCCAAAAGAAAGCTTCTGTACTTCTATTTATATTTTTTTTAAAAGCAGTTCTGCCAAATGTCCTAACAAATTCAAAACTGTCAGATATTCCTATTCTTGTGGGGACCTCTGGTCCTCACTGACACACACACACACACACACACACACACACACAAAATCTGGTGTGTTATAAAATTTTTCTAGTGTTGCTAGAAGAGGACTTTATAAGCTACACATCTCTAACAAAGGATTAAACTGAATTAAATGAAAAACGTTCAGTTCTGTCTCTTAAGCTTTCGCTTTTACGATGATCTCAGTACAAATTCATTCTTACTACTCATTTATATTAGTCATGAAAGTTAGCTTGTTGTTTTTTGGTTGTTTTGTTTCTGCTCTCATTCTCAGTTCCTCAAACATCTCTCTCTCTCTCTCTCTCTCTCTCTCTCTCTGTTTGTTTGTACTGGATTGTGACTGTGTTTTTTTTTTCCCTTTCAATAATTAAGTGGTTGCATGCAAACAATTCTTCCAGAAAAAAAGAACAAGAACAAAAAAATTGCCATTTCAATGACTTTAATAAGCAAAATAGGAAACCATTTTCTTCCATAAAATGACAACCAAAAAAAAATAAGATGAAACAGAAACCAGCCTGAATGGAAGTTCAAATTTAACAACTTTTCTCTCTCTCATTTATTTTATATATAAACAGGATTGAAAATTGATCCCCTTGCATTAAGACAGGAAATTAACCAACAGAACAACAACCCGCTGCTGCAGTTTCAGATTTGATTTCAACACAGTTGAATCAGTAACGAAATAAAAACAAAAACAAGATTAAATGCATGACTTTCTTTTTTTTTTTTTGTTTGTTTGTTTCATTTTTTTTTTAACAATAATTCTTAAATGCAAGCACCATGCTCTTATTCAATATGATCTGACAAGTTCTGTTAATTTAATCATTAAAAAATAAAACCATAACTATAACTATAATGCATCTGGCCAGCAGAACCAGAATCTCAGAAAACAGAGAGAAAAAAAAAACAATACAAATAATAACATGAATAAGAACATAACATAACATTTTTTTCATTTTGAGATTTTGCAAAACCTGAATCCCTTTTTTTTACTGACCGGCAGAAAAAAAATACAGGAAAACATTAAACAATGATCACTCAAACTCGGTACAAGAAAATGAAAACAATAATTAAAAAAAAAAAAAAAAAAATTTTAAAAACCCTGATTTTAGGAAATTGTTAGAATTATAATTGCTTTGATTTTTTTTTTTTTTAATTCTAAAAATTTTCAGCTCATGAAACTGACAGGAAAATAATAATAAGGATAATTAAAAAACAAAAAAAAAACAAATTGTAAGTGAAAAATGATGAGACTTGTAGATATTTGTTCGGATTATATAACAGGCATGGATTATGCAACGTGACAAAACTGCATTTCCTGCTACGAGTCGAAATGAAAAAGGAAACACGAGCAGCTCTGGTGCATAAAACACGCTGGAAAACACGCAGCGCTTTACTCCGGCGTCTGCAGAGCGGGAAACTGCTCCTCAAGGAATTTCATCGTGTGTGTGTGTGTGTGTGAAATGTGCATTTTGTTTTCTTTTTTTTTTCATTGCATGACCTTGCGACGCAAATGCAAAGTGTATCGAGTCCGACACAGAGTGTATCTTTGTTATGTCTTCCTTGAGGGCGGTCTGCAAAAAAAAAAAAAAATTAAAAAAAAAGACTCAAAATGAAAAGAAAATCTAAAGAAAAGTGCACTTAATATACAAACTCGGCTGACTTTTGATGCAACTGCAAAAAAAAAAAAATGCCCCAAAATCTTACAAAAAAAAAAAAAAATATATAATCGTAAAAAGTTCCCAAAGCTCTGCTCAACTCATTCATTTTTTTTTTTAATCTTGCAAAAGATTTTTTTTGCCGTTGCATGTATTTACAAGCCCCGAACGAACGGCGTCGTAACTGGTGATGTGGCCACCGGTTCATGACTAAAGTCCCAGAAACATCATCGATGGGAAGAAAGGGAAAAAAAGATCAACAACATGCTATTTAAGATACACGAAGAAGAAAAAATAAACAAGGAAGTACAAAATAGAAATTATTACCGTACATGTCCAGCATGCAGGATTAATATTTTAATGCAGTATATTTATCTTTTTTTTTTTTTTCTTTTATTTAACCAAGCAGGCAATAAACCGATGAGATGTTGCATAAAAGTTTTGCATACTGTCTTGTTCTCAAAAAATTGACATATTGGACCCAAGAGGGAGAAGTCCAAAGAAAACAACAAAGTCCGAAGGTCCTCTCACTCTCTCTCTCTCTCTCTCTCTCTCTCTCCCTTTCTTTCTCTCACTCTCTTTCTTGCTCGCTCTTCTTAGCATCAGTATTGATTCGAACGTCTTTTTTTTCCGTCCTGAACAGCTGAGAAGTGTGTTAACGCTCTAAAAAGCAAAGAGACAAAAGAAATAAATCACTGCAAAACCGTCTTACAGTGTGAACAAACACGCAGCGTGTGACGAGTCCGGATTCTGTGTGTCTCGATTCAACATGGTGATGAGTTGTGTGTGTGTTTGGCTTTTTTTTTTTTGCTATCAGGAAAAAAAAAAACGGGGCTTGTCTGTGTTGTTTATCTAAAAGCCACTACTTTCCAAAGAAAGAAGACCATAAAAACAAAAAAAACTTGCATTGTACTTGCACGATTCTGGTTTAAAAACAAAACCACACGTTTTTAAAAACCCCTCTACCTCAAATTCTGATCTAAAACAAAAACAATGTCATTTCTAAAAACTTGCTCATGGATGGAGATGATTAGAGTAATATTATTATTATTATTATTATTATTGTTGTTGTTATTATTATTATTATTATTAATTGTGGGTTATTTATCTTTCTAATACGAAGAGTACAGCTGCTGTTGTAAGTTATTAGTATAATAATGATATAATGTCGATTAGTATCGTAGTCTCTTCAGCACAGGAGAGGACGGAGACGGAAGTGGAGAAGGAACTCACATGAAGAACTCCGGTGAAGACGGGTTGTCGCTGGTGGAACCCGCCTCGCGGAACCCGCCCGCTCCGGCGCTCGAACCCGCAGCCGCTGATGTCAGCTTCTCGCACTTGAGTTTGTAGGCGTCCCGCTCTCGCGCCAGGCGTCCGATCTCCTGCTTGAGCTGCTCCACCTGGTTGAGGAGCTGCGTCTTCTCGCTCTCGAGGACGTGCTTCTGCTGTACGCGCTTGAAGCGGCAGGACTGCGCGTAGCCACGGTTCTTGAGCGTGCGCCTCTTCTGCTTCAGGCGCACCACCTCGTCCTTGGAGAACCCGCGCAGGTGCCGGTTGAGCTCGCGTACGGACATGGAGACGAGCTGCTCGTCGGAGAAACGCTCCTCGATGCCCAGGATGCTCAGCGTGCTGCCACTACTGCTGCCATGATGCTGCTGCTGCTGCGCGTGATGGTGGTGGTGTTGGTGAGCGTGGTGGCCGTGATGGTTGGTGTGTTGCGTGTGATGGCGGTGGTGATGGAGCTCAGGAGAGGTCGGAGACGGGCTGTCCGGATCTTGGCTGTGGTGGTGATGAGGATGCTGCTGCTGCTGCTGCGTGTGAGAGTGCAGGTCATCTGTGTGCTGCTGAAGCGCAGCGTACGCATGAGGATGGTGCTGTGCGTGAGGATGATGGTGATGGTGCATGGCAGCTCGGTAACCCTCAAAACCACCTCCTTGCTGCAACTGCTGCTGCTGCTGCTGCTGCTGCACGTGCGGCGGCGGAGCATGCCCGATCAGGGCCTCCACGGCGTCCTCGGGCGTCAGGCCGAGCGCGTGAGGGTCGACGTGCTGCGGGTAGCCGCCACCGGGCATCCAGTAGAGCTCCTCCAGGTTGCTCTTGTGCTCCTCCGTGGGGCTGAAGCTGGGCGACGAGGGCACGGAGCTGCACGGCGTGCTGAGCGGAGTCGATGACACCGAGCCCTGGGGCTGCTGCACGCGCGAGGGGCACGCGCGCGCGCCGCCGCCGCCGCCGCCGTTCACTACTCCGTGAAGCGCCTCTTTCTTCACGTCGAACTTGAGCAGGTCGAAGTCGTTGACGTAGTCCACCAGGGCGAGCGGGCTTGTGGGCAGCACCTCGGCGCTCATCGCGTCTCCGCTGCTGTGCGCGTTCGTGAGCGTGGCAAAAACGCACCTCTGCTTCTGCTCTTCTTCCCTCTCAAATCGCATGCAAGAAGAGTCAGTCTAAGTCCTCCACTTTACACCGTGCAGCGTGCACCGGCACGGGGGAATGTTTCAGAAAAAAAACAACAACTTTTATTTAAAAAAAAAAAAAAAAAAACAGCACGAAGGAACTTTTTTGTTTGTTTGTTTCAGAGATTAATGCACGAGAAAAGCCGTGGCGAGGTGCACGAGCTGCATGGTTTGCCGACTTTCTCTTCGCGTTTACAGTCTGCTGCTACAGCAGGGCGGCGAAGAAAAGGGAAAAGGAGAGAAGAGAAAAGAAAAAAAAACAGAGGTAGAGGAAAAAAAAAAAGTCAGTGCACAAATCTCAGG
>CM074989.1:1246027-1247741 GCA_037576825.1 Pangasius krempfi | reverse complement strand
CATACTGTATCACATCGCATTGTATCATATCATACTGTATCACATCGCATTGTATCATATCATACTGTATCACATCGTATCGTAACGTATCTTATTGTATCGTATCGTATCGTCATATTTCATCATATTAAATTGTATCATACTGTATCACATCGCATTGTATCGTATCGTATCATATCATATCATACTGTATCATATCGTATTGTATCATATCGTATCATATTATATTTTATCATATCTCATTGTATCGTATCGTATTGTATCATATCGCATTATATCATATCATAACGAATCATATTGTATCGTAACATATCCCATTGTATCATATCGTACTCTATCATATCTCACTGTACTGTATTGTATCTTATCGTATCATATCACATTATATTGTATCGTAACATATCATATTGTATCATATCACATTGTATCATATCGTATTGTACCGTATCATATCATATCGTACCATATCGTATCGTATCATATTCACATTGTGTCATATCATATTGGATCGAATTGTAGCAGATTCAGTGATATTAATCTCGATTCATTGCCTTAATAATCAAAATTATCTTGTATTGTATCACAATAATAGTAACGTCAAATATTTAATCGTTGTCTTAATACATTTGAAATTATATTTGAAATGTTGGACCAGGTTCTGAAGGGGTTCTTGAAATTTATTTTACAGTTAAAAGAGTCCCTTCATGCAAAAACCTGAGGCATGGATGCTAGCTGTTTATTCAGTGACTTCAGTGGTTTCCTTCTTCATATCGCTGCTCTTACACAATCCACTCCACTGAGTCCTCACTGGCACGGATAGTTCTCATACTCATACTCATGCTCTGTGTGTGTGTGTGTGTGTGTGTGTGTGTGTGTGTGTGTGTGTGTGTGTGTGTGTGTTATTGCTGATGTTGTGTGCAAGTCAGACGCAGACAGTCAGACGAGTTTCTTTCTTTCATCTCTGCAGGGAAGATATCGCTGTCTGAGCCCTCCTCTATTTTTAACTAAAAATATATGTGATTTCTGTGTTTAATTTCCACATAGAGAGAGAGAGAGAGAGAAAGAAAGAAAGAAAGAAAGAAAGAAAGAAAGAAAGAAAGAAAGAAAGAAAGAAGAGAACAAGCAAACAAACAAAAACATTAAGAACAAATGAAAAAACAAAGAAAAAAGAAAGAAGGACAAAAGGAGATAGAAAGAATGAAAAATCGCAAGACATTATGAATGGAAGATAAAGAAATAAAAAATACAAAGAAAGGCAGAAAGAAATAAAGAAAAAACAGAACGAATGAGAAAAGAGGAAAGAGAAAGACAAAAACAGTGGAAAAAAATGAGAGAAGAGAGAATAGAAATAAGAACATAAGAAAGAGTGAAAAAGAGAGCGGATGTCAGAGAAATGTAAGAAAGAAAGAATGAAAATGGCAAGATAATGACACAAAGGGAAGATATAGAATATAGGGAGAAAGAAAGAAAGAAAGAAAGAAATGCAACCTAAAGAGTGATGTGAGTGCTGACACTGGGATCTCTCTCTCTCTCAGAGACACCGTTATCCCTCTGTCTTCTCTCCTTCATCCGTCTCAACACAAGAAGACGACTTAGAGAAGAAGGTAAGGGAAGTGAATTACGTCTGTTTCTCTCTCGTTCTCCCTGTTATACACACACGCGCGCACACACACACACATACACACGCACACACACACACACACACACACACACA
>CM074989.1:1193527-1243527 GCA_037576825.1 Pangasius krempfi | reverse complement strand
TTGATGGAGTGTGTGATGTGTGAGGAGTAAAAGCTGCTCAAATGGGAACTGATAATCAAATATCAACCGGTTCACAACGTCCCACACGTGATCCGAGTAGCTAACGAATGAAATGAAAAAGAGAAAAGATCCGTCTCGAGCCGATGAAACATGAGGATTCCTTAAAGAATCCTTAAAGAAAAAAAAAATCAGGTAACGATGGATAAAAAGGCAAAAAAATTAGAGGATAATAACAAAAACAGACCAAGTACCTGAAGTATTCGAATGGGTTTAAAAGTTCTGATGATTGACTCGTTTTGTGTCGTATTAATTCTGTCTTCTTCACGTCTTCTTAATAAATATAAGGCACGTTTCAAAACATGAGCAGTTTGGCCGTGAAAAATTTTTAATGGTTTAATAAAAATGGTAACTAACATGCCGTATACAAGGGGTCATTTTTTCAATTATTTAAGGAAATTCATTAAAAAAAAAAAAAAAAAACACTAGGTGCGACACTAAAAAAGACTACATATGTAAAAAAAATATATATATATGCAAGGATATTCCAAAGCCAAAAAAAAAAAAAAAAAAACCTAAGCAAAAATTATGTGGGAAAAAAACTACAAACAACTAAATATGGATATAAATTCTGAAAAATAAAATTAAATTAAATTAAATAAAACATGGGTACCAATAGAAAAAATGAAATTTAAGGAAATTGAAAAAAAAAAAAAAGGTACAACATATGGTTAAAACTCCGAAAATGGAAATTTAAACATAATAAATTTAAATTATATTAAAAATCATATCTTTGTACAACACTAAAAATTACAAACATATGTTGGTTAAACACCAAAACCAATTAAACATGTAAGGAAATTTGTGTGGAAATTTAAAAAAAACAATAAAATAAAATTTGAAAAAACAACAAAAAACAAGCAAACAAATAAAAAAAAAAAACATATGGGTACAAAACTTAAAACCTAAATATGTTACGAAATAAAAAAAAACAACCCAAAAATGACTAAATGCCACATGTAAGGAAATTTTAAAAAAATCAATAAAAACTAAACACATCTTTACCTACAATACAAAAAAACGACTACATACGTGAAGAAATTCACACAAAAAAGAAATATAGTGTTCATCAGTCCACCAAATTACACCAGGCAAGTGCACACACACACACACACACACACACACACACACACACAGACATCTCACATTACTGCCTACATCATCTACACACACATCAATACTTAACGCACAACAATAAACACACACACACACACACACACACACACACACACACACTTCCAGCTCATTACTTTTATCTACTTATTAACACTGAGATCGTTGCACTTTTCTCGGAAGCCGGCACTCAACAGCAAGCTTCCCATTAGCATTACCCAGAATCCCCTGCAGCTCGGAGGAGTCCATTACGGCCAACGCGCAGCTCTAAAAGGCCTGCGAGAGTAAAACGTTTATCCATGACGAGTACTTAATAAAGCGGCGAGCCGAGGGAGGAAGAGCGATCGCCATCGTTTTGTTTTACTTTGTGTTAGCATGTTTTGTTTACCTAAGACTCTCTCTCTCTGTCTCTCTCTCTCTCTCTTTCTCTCTGTCCTTTTTTTTCTTTAGAGAAAGCTTTTCAGTCGTCCTAATTAGCTCGAAGTGAACACTGCCCGGCTCTGAGGATAAATATTAGCGGTGTTATTTGTAAATGGGTGATGTATGGCGCCCATATCCTGCTGTGATGAATGCTTTTTAAAAATTTCCTCTCTTTTATCAATTGGCTAACAAACTCATGTATCACTGCCACCTCCGCCCGCGGGCCACATAAATTAGACAAGTCACTTCTATCTGTGCTCTTTTGTATTAAACATTCGCTCCCTCTCTTTCCTTTTTTTCCTACTTTCTTTCCTTCTCTCTTTTTCCAGCCCTCCTCCTTGCTCACTGTTGCCGCCACGGTTTTTAGCGTACCGCTTTTAAATATTAGCTTCATCTAGTGCATTAAGGGGAAACATTTTCTTAATAGACGCTCTCTCCATCTTGCAGTTCTGCAAAGAAGACTGCCAGAATTCCTCCACAGCGATGTGCACGACTTGTTATCAGAAGCGTTTGGTTATTAAGTTGTTGCCGCTAAAGTCACACTCTCCAGGGTCACCCAGATGAGGAAGGGTTCCCTTTTGAGTCTGGTTCCTCTCAAGGTTCCTTCCTCATATCATCTAAAGGAGTTTTTCCTCGCCACAGTCGCCTCAGTCGCCTCAGGTTTGCTCACTAGGGATAATTTTGTCTAACATCTAGGACTGTTTGCATGTTTTTGTTTGTTTGCATGTTTTTCTGTTTCTTATGTTCTGTAAAGCTGCTTTGAGACAATGTTCATTGTTAAAAGTGCTATACAGATAAAACTGAAATTGAAAATAAATTGAAATTGAAACCAGTTATTAAGTTTAGGGGCAATTAGTTTTTCACATGGGTGGTCCATCCTTATGAGTCTTGGAATTTGTGGCACAGCATGGCAATGGTTTGCTTCTTACCTGGAGGGTCGGTCTTATCAGGTGACGTGGAGGAGATCTACATCTGTTCCATGCAGACTCTCCACTGGTGTCCCACAAGGCTCAGTAAATGGTCCTCTTCTGTTCTCCGTCTAAACTCCATCTCTGTGAGGTCATATGGGTCATATGGTCACATGAGTTTTCATACCACTGCTACATGGATGACACTCAACTCATTCTCTCCTTCCCTCCCTCAGACACTCATGTTTCCGCTCAGATCTCAGCATGTCTGGCAGATATCTCATCATGGATGTCATCAACTGAAACTTAATCCCAGCAAAACTGCACTGCTGCTCATTCCAGGTGATTCATCCCCATGTCAGGATCTTGTGATCTCCCTGGACAACTCTCAGCTCTCACCTTCTGTCACTGCACGCAACCTTGGTGTAACCATGGACAATCAACTCCCTACGAAGCCAAAAATGCCCAGCACCCACCTATCTTAAAGCACTTATCACACCCCACACTGCACCACACTCCCTCCGATCTTCTAGTACTAGGGTACAAGGAAAGCCTGCATCAAGGCTCTTCTCTGTTCTGGCACCTAGGTGATGGAAAGAACTTCCTCTAGATGTCCAAACAGCTGAGTCACTGGCAGTCTTCCCACAGTCACAGGAGTCAGATAAGGCAGTGCCAATCATAAGGTATTAGTACTGCTGGGTACTGCCAGTGCAGGATCTCAGGCAGGATCTACTGCCAGTGCAGGATCTCAGGCAGGATCTACTCCCAGTGCAGGATCTCAGGCAGGATCTACTCCCAGTGCAGGATCTCAGGCAGGATCTACTGCCAGTGCAGGATCTCAGGCAGTTAATGTTGACCCAGGCTCTGCAATGGGAATTCCTATCAAGAGCAAGATGGGACGGCACCTCTTGGGATGGTCAGGTGATGATAATGTTATTCTGCTTCCATCTTGAAGGAATAGTGCTGGTTTCAAGGCAAGTGGTGAGGAAGGTCTGAAGCCACGTCATGGCGTCAGAGCTCATATGTTTCAGGAAGTCAGTATGGGCGTGTAGGGCTTTATCATTTTTGAAGGCCTTGATGGTCTCCACTAGCTTGTCAAGAGACAACGGTTGTGACAGGGGGCTGGGTTAGAGTGCTGGTAGAGTGGTAGCTGGTAGAGATTTAGGTGAAAGCCTTTGACTCTGGAGTGTGGTCTTTCCACCTGCCATTGTTGACCATAACTGAGTTGATGGAGTTGGCTGAGACTGACCAGGGATTAGCTGGACTGCTTCTGCTGGTAAGACTTTTGAGTGTGTTCCAGGCCTTTCAGCTACAGTGGGTGAAATCCATATTGTTGACTTTTTCCTCCCATCTCTGTTGTCTGTTTTGGACTAAGAGGTCCAGGCGCTGAGTATCAATCTTGGAGTGCAGTTGATGATTGTTGATGTTCTCATATACTTTGTAGAGCTCATCAGAATTTTTGTCTCAGCAAGTGGTATATGGGTTTCTTCAGCATCTTCTTCTTCAGCAAAAACAGTGCAAGCTTCATTCATGTTGGAAGAAGGGTCAGGTAAGCGTGATGTAGCTTGCATGGAAGTTCAGTGAACTTCCTAAAGTTACCTTGTCGTAGTGGTGGTTGGAGATGGCAATCCTGATGTAGCTGGTGAAGCACTTAGTGGGAACCAGTCTTGAGCAATGGTTGCTGATGTTGTTGGACACAAAGGATAGGTCTGGACAGGTCCAGGTGCTATGTCTACCAGTATAGAAGGTACAAGTGTCATTGTTTTCAAAGAGCAGGTGGAGGTTGTAAGCCTCAGCCCAGTTTCTTGTCGCAAGATTATTCTGGTCCATGTTAGAGTAGCCCCACATACAAATATTTTGCAGCAATGAAGTGGAGAGATGACATTTCCAGTTCAACAGGAGGGGGGTTGAAGACTTTGCAAAAAAGGTCCAGAGCTTCTATAATCAACCACTGAATGATGGAGTTCTTTGGAGCATGGTTAAGAACTTTAGGTTGGATGCCTTGCCTTTGCTTAGTGTTTGTGGCAATGCCATGTTTCTTGGACGATGGACGATGAAACTGACAAGATCAAAGCCTTCCAGTTGGAGCTTGTCTTCAGATTCAGAATGGGCCTCCTGGACTAAGAAGATGTTTGCATAGAGGTTTGTTTCTCTCTCCGAGTAATTTTACACCAGGAGATTGCAAACAGATTGAGCGTGTTTGATTTCAGATACAGTATGCGAGTATAAACGTGTGCACGCGCGCGCGTGTGTGTGTGTGTGTGTGTGTGTGTGAACAGTTGGAGGTAAATACGCGAGAGACAGCCCATTAGTTTTGGGCTGGTGGTGATGCATGGTCTTGCAGCGAGCAGCGCATTTTTCCGAGAGCCGGTGAGTAATGCCCGACTCACTGCTGTCCACTCTGCACTCCGCTATTTTTATTATCCGTCTCTTCCTATCTCCCTCTCCCTCTCTCTCTCTCTCTCTCTCTCTCTCTCTCAAACAGCTTTCATTTTTCTTATTCCATTCACACAAACAAATGACGACTGTGTGTAAAGGAGTAGAGGACATGAACAGAGCAAATCTCTCCCCTTATCCCTCCATCTTTCTCTCTCTCCGTTCGCGCTCGTCTCCCCTCATCCTTCTGTCTTCTCTCACACCCGGCCTGTTTGTCCACATCTGTATCAGTCGCTCTTTCTCTAAGCATTCTCTTTTTCATTCTCTCTCTCTCTCTCTGGAGAATATCACGACATACTAAATGATGTCCATTTAGCAGATGTTTTTTTTTTTTTACTCTTTTGCACTTTCACTCAGTATTTTTTCTCTATCTCTCCCTTCCTCTTCCTCTTTCTTTTTGTTCCTCTGTCTCTCTTATTTTTTTTCTTATTGGATTTCTTTTCTTTTTTGATTTATTTATGGATTTGTTTTCTTTCTAAACATCTTAATCTGGCAGGTTTTTAAAAGTTGTTTTTTTTTACTCTCTTTTACTTTCACTCCATTTTTCTTTCTATCTCTCCTTTTCTCTTCATTTCTTTCTTGCTTTCGTTCTCAATTTTTCTCCATCTCTCCATCCCCTTTTCACTTTTCAGTCTCTTTCTCTCCCCCACACTTTCCCCCAGCTGTCTTTCTTTCTTTCTCTCTCTCTTTCTGTAAAATCACAGTTAAGCTGTACATCGGTATTGCACTGTGGCTCATGGGAGATGAAATCAGACTCTGTAAGCGAGTGTGAAGGCAGGGAGTAGTGAGTGGGACAGGTGAGGGGTGTGAGACAGGTGAGGGGTGTGAGACAGGTGTGGGGGTGAGACAGATGGGGTGGGGGACAGACGACAGATTCAGGTTTGTGTAATGAAAGTGAGTAAAAGCAGCTTTTCTGAGTGATGATGTGGTAAAGTTGTCCCTGGGCTCGGAGGCCCTGGGGATGCTCGCTGCTCTGCATGGCTGTAATTGAGCTCAGGCAGCAGGGGGGCAGCTATACCGGGGTCCTGTTTATTCCACTCACACCCTGACTTGTAGAGCAGAGTGCGGTCGAGTCGCCTCGTTAGCACTTAATGAAGCTTCACACGCCGCTACGATACAGCGCCACGGTGCTACGTTAATGCTCTCACCGTTCATCCTTCCATCCCTCTCTCCATTTTCTTTTATCCCATCATACTGACTTTTTCATCTCTCTCTATCTCTCTCCCTATCCATCCCTCCTTCCCTCACTCTGTCAGTTCTCTTCTACTCTTTCTCACTCTCCCTCTCTTTTCTATCTCTTGTTTCTTCTGTCTCTCCATTCATCTCACCATCCCGCTGTCCAACCTTATCTCTCTCTCTCTCTCTCTCTCTCTCTCTCTCTCTCAAGCCACGTCTCCATCCCTCTCTTTGTTTCTCTCTTCCTCTCACATAGCTCTCTATCTCTCTCTTAATCCCCTTGCTTAACCCCTGCCTCTTTCACTTTCACTCCATCTTTCTCACTAACTCTCTCTTCCTTCCTATCTTGTTTGCTCTTCATTCACTCTTCAGCTTTCACTATGGTTCTCTTTCTCTTGGGCTGCTTTATGACCAAAAAAAAAAAATGAAGCTACAAATGAGGTTCAACCGTAAGTCAACTCCGAAAGTGTCATAACAGTCTTATGTCAACATTAACTCAGGCATCATCAACATCAAAATCCACAAAACATCACAAATTCACAAAAAGCAGTCTCTAAGACAGCTGATGTCTGTTGGATATTCAGTAGGTGTGTTTATGTGTAGGTCAGTGTTTATGAAGTGCTTATGTAGGTGTTATGTAGCCCTATGTACACTAACTTTAAGAAGGTGTTATCAAGAAACGTGTTTCTATAGACATTAAAATACTTTTTTTGTCTCTGAATGTGTAAATATTTTGGAAATTTGTCAAATAATGAAAATATTACATGTTTAGCTACATATGGTGTAACTGTAGACCATTCCACAGATTTCACTTTGGATTAAAACTTTGTAGTAAAGTTCTGCTTTCTGGTTCGTCGCTCCCTGAATCTCTCACCTGTAGACAGATTCATCTCATCTTTCGCTCTTTCTGTCTCTCCCTCACACCTCTTTAGACCCCCCTTCCTGACAGCGGCGGTCTGGTGGGCTAGCAGCGATCCATCTCTGTCAGAAAGCTAAAATGATAATGCCAATTAAACCAGAGGAGTAATTTTTGGCTCTAGGTTCCCTCAAAAGACCTCGCCGTGGAACAGGAATGAAAAGACGGACCTCAGGAGGAGGAGGAGGAGGAGGAGGAGGAGGGGAAGAAATGGCAGAAGCAGTCATGTGAAAGCCAGAGGGGATGATTTCTGTAAGTTAACCCTTTTTGACTGTACGTATTCTGATGGGACAATGATGCAGTCTTTGTTGAGACTTTTAAATGAATGTCCTGGTATTGTTGTTGTTGTTGTTGTTGTTGTTGATGAATTATGGACCGAAGCAGGAATTGTCATAATTACACGTTTGCACTTGGAAGTTGGGCTGCTGTTGACGCTAAGTGTGACTACAGTGTCATTTTATTCTTACAAAATCGTATCTTAGTCATTTATCAAAACATCTGAGACAAATGTTGATGTTCCTGATGGTCTCATTTCCACAGTCATTCTGCAGTTACATTGTGGAAATAAAAGATAGTAGCTAGCTAAATCAATATCCTCAATAATTCAATTATTAGCTAGCTTGTTGTGTAACAACGGTGTTCTCATGACTCTAACCATGAGGGCGATGAGTGGACTGTTCGTTCGCCTTCTCACTGGTAGTCACAACTTTGTCGCAGTTCACATTTTTACACTCATTATTACAAATTATGCTAATTTTATTCCATTGCTTGCCCCGCCCACTTCACATCAATTTGCATCCTGTCACTGTTCATTTTTCAGTTTCACTTCTCTTCCTCTCTTTCCAGTGGAAGCTGTCGGAGGTGAACACACTGCTGGCCTGTTGGGAGGCTCTTTAGATCAAGAACCATTAGGAACCATTAGGAACCATGAGGAACAGAGATCACTCTGAGCTGGAGCTGAGAAGACTCGAGCTGGCAGACTGGCTTTGTAGGAATTAGAGATACAATAATATCACACGGTTAAAATGTTAGAACCCTTAAGAGTTCTTCAGTTTTCCCTCTGAGGGAAGTTTCTATGGAAATACCCTACAACCAAGTGATTTCTTATCTGTGTTCCAAGTAGAACCCTTTCCTGGAAGATAAGAGCCCTTAATTATCCAATGAATCCTTAAAGAACTCTTGAAGAACCTTTTGTTTCTAACTGGGTAAGTCTGTGGTACAAGCTCCAAATTATTGCTCATTATTGTCTCCTTAATATCTAGAACCTGTCAGGAGTTTAACAATTTTCTCTTAGTACTTGGTACACTCTCACAGGATGTTTTAGATTTCTTAGAGGGTTCTACTTAGAAACTTTTCTCATAGGGAAACACTTTGTAGGGTTTCCACTTTGTTGTAATGGCTTATATAGAAACTTTCAGGTTTCCTTTGGTTAAAAAAAAAAAAAAGCTCTTCAAGGATTATTTAAGGGTTCACTGGATAATTAAAGGTTCTAGGAGAACCTTGGGACAACTGAACAACCCTCAGTGGTACTCACGTAGGGCTGAGCTTTATTCTTTTACCCCCAAACTGCAGAAAAGTATATATGTGTGTGCTCAGTATTGGCCGATATCTTTAAGAATTGGTGTATTGGTGCACCTGTAGAAGGATTTTTTTCTGTACCGTATGAAATATGAAATATTTGCAAAATTAGATCAATAGTCTGTCCTGAGTTTAGATGGTACAGATGAACATTTCCATAGTTTCACAAGCAATTTCTCTACTTTAATCAACTCCATGTTGAAGAAACCACAAAAAGAGCAGATAATCGTGCAGGAAACTATTCTGGTCCATTCATCAATGATACGAGCGTGAGATTTGTTTCAAAGACTTACTCAAAGGTTCTTACTCAACTCACGTTACGTCAACCGTCACGTCCCAACACCAAGGAGTCGCCAAAACCCCGGAGTCGCAGCGTAACAAACAATCCTTGTAAATTTGATTTATGCTGGCGTCGAGTCTTCGTGTGTAATCTCCCTCCTCACCACTTTGAAACAATAACAACAACAATAACAATAATAAAAGCGGCCCATCGATCCTGGCTCGCCCGGCCCTTCGCCAAATCCATAATTAGACTCTTTTGTTGGCCCCGTTGTTGTTGTTGAAAATCTAATTATGAAAGATGAAACACAGCCTTCAATGAGATCGCTGTAAAATAGCATAATTAATATGGGGATTTATTTTTTTGCAAAAGAGAGAGAGCGAGAACAATTCTGTTTTTATGGCGGCCCACGCGCTGCCAGTGAAATTAATTAAGTGTGCCAGGATTTATGAGAGAGGCGCCGAAATGAAAAGAATTAATCGGAGGCTGAAGATGGATGGGGCGCTGGAAAATGATGACGCCCGATGAGAACTAACCGCTTTAGGGGCGAAAATCAGGGGGAGGGGAGCACTGACGCAATTACCCATCATGCACCAACAGCTGCCCTGCGCGCAGAATTGGCTAATTTCTTTGGCTGGGTCTCTTCCTTATCAATCTAAGCCCACCATCGCTCCGGTATCATCAAACACTCGCAGATAAGGGACTTGTTTTGTGATTATTGCATCATTAATTGTGTTCAAGGATGGAGTCCGACTCCTGCTCCATCCCTCCTCATCACTGACAGTTAACGACTCTTTTCCCTCCATCGTCGTCACTTAATGGAGACGAATATGAGAACAGGCGAAGCATCATTTAATTAAACCCACATCATGCTGATCATTTCTGAATCTATAGTTCATGTAAAGCATGTGAGTGGTTTGTAATCTGTCTCCATAGATGTTTGTTTCTGTGAGACACTTAAGCGAAGTTTAACGAACAAAAACATCACACCACTTCCTAATGAATTGTCATAATGCACCATTAAGCAAGAATAACTTCATTTTCTGTAATGAAGAGACTTGTTCTGAGTTTTTTTTTTCTTCTTCAGGCCTCTTTGGAGCCAGAAGAGGGAGGACGTCTGTAATCGTCCGTAATCATCTGTAACTGCACCAAGTCGACATCTTTGGCAGCAGAAAAATTGTTCCTGACCTCTCCTCCTCCTCTCCTCCTCCTCTCCTCCTCCTCCCGTCCCGGAGGATTAGCCTTAGCCATGAACCCGTAGCAGATTATTAGGCCCTTTAGCCATCTCGGCTCTGGCGCTGATGCGAACTCTATGATGGCTCTAATGGACGACTAATTGGTCGACTCCTCTGTCCCGGTCGTCCAGCGCCACAGAGTCTGAGAGAGTGAAGAGGCATGGGACGGTGTGTGTTTGAGGGGGGTTGGAATGGAAGTAATTAGCCATCCTACACACTCGACAAGATAAATGAAGACTCGTTGGGCGTCCGGTTCCAGGACAGTTGATTGGGCAGGTACGCCGGGAGCATCTCAGTCCTCTGGAGCGTGTCCAGGGCTGGTAATTAACTCCACACTGCTCGCTGTGTGTCTGTGTAAACCCGTACTCCTCCCACTTAGGAGGTGCCTTTAGCTACAAATTGGCTTCTATTGTCAGGCTTGTAGAGTGATTATGAAATATTGTTTAATTTGCTGGGCGGCGGAGTCGGAGGGGGGCTGATTTTGATGAATCGAGCATTTTTATTTCATCATCCGTTTATTGTCTTGCGCTGCGAGAGCCGTCCAGGGTTCAGCGTTCAGGGAGCGTGTGGGACGACCGAGACGAGCACGGGCCGTGTTTCAAACGAGCCTCACCGATCACCAGTGAGCGTTTTAAAATAAACCTCACCAATCACAGCTCCTGATTGTCCTCGGAGGCCTCGGCGTGGGACAGCTGCATTAATAATGAGTCAAACACCTGAAATTTTCGCATTATGTGCAACGTGGCAAGAACAGAAAGAGAGGAAGTGGGACTCTGGGAAAAAGAAAGTAAGATAAATGAAGGGGAAAGAAAAGGACAAATAAAGAATCCAATAAAGGAACAAACAAGATACAAAGCAACACTAAAGTAAGAAATAATCAACGATGGGGTGGAGCGTTATGAAGCGGAGTTGCTGTCACTACCTCAAAGTTGATTATTTTCTATAACAGCGCATCCCGAAGTGTTTTATTCTCTTTTATATAAATAAACATTTTTAAAGTTTTGTCCATTTATAGTTATATTTAATATTGTGAGACATCTGAGAAACAAGTTAGTTCCAGTCAAACAAACGCAGCTTGTCATGTCACCAAGAACTCCTCTGTCCTGAAAATGCTGAAAAACCCAAAGTTACAGCTTTACCTCTGACTGTTATGAAGCTCTGACACTGGAGACTCCTTCCATACATGCTAAATAAACACTTACAGAAAACTTCACCATATCAACATGTTTTTTAGTCTGTTTATGTGGAGCGTCCATCATCCAAGTCTCAGTGAATGAGCTGTTACTATAGAAACGATAACGTATTAATACAACTACATTAATGCTTCCTAACCAATCAGAATCGAGCATTCGGCAGTACTGTGGTATGAAGGAACATAATAAAACATGTAAAACATGCACACAGGAAGCTGCAGTTTGCACCCGCGTGTGGGCGCGAGACGGCCCGAGCCGCTCTAATTGATTTAGCGCTTATCGACAGGGACGCAGAAAAGCCGCCTCTCCGTCTTGCCTCAGATTGAATTAAACACCTTTTATGGGTCGGGATCAATAGAGCGAGGATGATTGGAGCTGTGGGGGGTAAATATATATATCGAGAGAGCGTTATGATATGTAGACATGCAAGATCTGTCTTCTGGTCTCCCGCATGGCCGAAACAGAATCCAATGCCATGCTGTAATTCACGCAAATCAATGCTTTTAAAGCATTTAGCCACGGCCTGCAATAAACAAAACAGCCCGGGGAAGCAATACTGGATCAACCGGGAGGGCAAAGAGGAGAAGAGGTGCAGGAAGAAGAGGCTTTTCCTTTCTTTTTTCTGATGTTAGACCTCCATCAGAGACCTCCATCAGAGACAGAGGATGAAAAAAGCAGGAATGCATCACTGGACTTTAAAGCTTGGACAGCAACTATCAGATTATTTCTACCAGCATTTTTTTTTATTTTATTAGGAATGCTGAGTAGTTTAAATAACAATAGAGTCTGGGTTCAGTTCCAGTAAATCCATATAGGATGGAAACCTATTTAAAAGACAACTTCATTAAAAAAATCTTTAAATAAATAAAGAAGAAGGACACATGTCAGGTAAAACTGAACCCATCTAAATCCAATGTAAAAAAAAAACAAAAAAAAACAAGCAAATAAAAAAAAAAAAGCAACCTGGAAGAAAAATTCTTTAAAAAAAAAAAGAAAGAAACTATAAATAAAATAGTTTCATTAAAAAGAGGCCAAATTTCTAAAAACTAAAAACAAACAACAAATTAAAAGAAAGAAAAAAAAATAGAAGGACACACGTCAAGTAAAACTAATCCAATTTAAATCCAAACAAATAAGGACCCTTGGTGCTTGGCCCCCTAAAACAGGAAGACAAAGAAGCAGCTTGAAAGAAAAATGTTACTTAAAAAAAGGAGGAAAATTTTAATAAAATTTTTTAAATTTTAATAAAAACAAATCTCTGTGAGTATTTGCCTTTTTTATTTATTTTATTTTATTTTTCTATTATTTTTTGGTGATGGTGGGGGGAGGGGTGCTTGATTTTTTTTTTTCTGTAAAAACAACTGTAGAGAATTTTTTGTAAACGCATGGTGATGCAGTTTTAGTTACAGCATGCTAATCAAACAGACCTTTATCATACTTTTTATCCATTTATAGCTACATTTAATTTTTTGGAATGAGTTAGTTCCTGTTCGCACTTACGTTATAGCAGCTATAAACAGTCGTTCCCTCACCAGGGTCTTTTTTTTCCTCTCTCAAAGTTAATTAGACAAAAAAAAAAAAAACCGCAGCTTGTCATGTTACCGAGAAACCACAAAGAAGCGTAAACTCCTGTGTCCTCAAGATGTCGGAAAACTTACCAAAAACGTACTGACACTGGAGACTCCTTCCATAAATGTGACATAAACATCTCCTAACAGAAAACTTCACCATTTTCTTTGTTAATTAACACAGTTTTTAACCCGTTTATGTGCAGCGTCGGTATACAGGTTGTTGTGTATGAGTTGTTACTATAGAAACGATAACTATGGTTTGTACATGTGGAAAAAAAACCCAGACTGAGCCCAGAAGTGAGCTTTTAAGGGTTAAAATTCACGCCCATGGACCATCAGAGGCTCTTTGGCAACTCTTGGGGTTCGAATTCACAATCTAGGAGTCATTAAGACAGAACCTTCACCGCCGACTCGCCGCTACACGTCTCAACTTCCAATCAATGACACGTGTGTCAGTGCCAACCAATCAACTGTCCAGGTGAGATCACCAACCAGCCAATAAACCTGGATCTATCAAAATGTCCTCTCATGACAACAGATACGCATATAATGGCGTCATTAGGCCGTCTCCTTAAAAATTAATCACCGCTAACTCGATCAGCGTCATGCGCTAACCGTCTTTAATGAACTCCCCGATCTTTGCTGATTGGTTTACGAGGACGAGTCCAATCACTGCTCCCGGTCTAACCACAGACCCTCGCATGACATCATCACGATGCAATCGGCAGATCCCGAGTGGCACGTTTTCGCGATAACGTCAACGTATTGCGTGCCCGCTAATCTCGCTAACTATTCGTACAAGCGCGGTTGAAAGAGCTCGTTAGAAAGCGATTAACTGCGTTCAGGAGGATCAGGTTGAGCTTTGCGGCTGATTATGTCATGGTGTATTAGTATTCAAAAACTAGGTTTCCATCTATTTAATTCAATAAGCAGAGACATCCATGTTGGGCTAAGATGCGTGTCACGTCATTCACCGGCGAGATCCTTTATTTAGGTGTATGGGCATGAGAAAATAAACTAAGAAAATAACAAATTCTTTAAAGAACTTTGAAGACAAAACTTTAGACATGATAGTTATTTTGTTAGCTGCAAAACAAAAGAAGAGTTTAGATTGCATTAGTGGTGAGAATGTTTACATTTAACTTTTATATCTCTTGGATTTTTTTAGGATCCAGATTTTTTACCAATTAATGTTGGATATATATCTGGGTAAAAAAAATAAACGCTCTTGAAGCTAATAAGTTACTGAGAAACCTGAGACTGGTACAAAGCACTAAAACTGGAGACTCCTTCCCTTAATGTTAATGAAACCTTCACCATATCAACAACTACACACATCATCATTGAGTAACAACACCTTTCTTTTTTTTATCAGTTCATTAGCAGGCTTAGATTACGTGGCGCATCCGTCATATAAGTGTAAGCTGTTGCTATAGAGACGATAACGTATTAGAACAAAGTGCGTTGATATGAACCTGTGGTGTAAAGCTTCAGAGCCGCGTAGCTGTCGATTTGCAAATTTTTTCAGATTACTTTATGTGCTTTTATGAAAATAAGTCATCAGCAACATTTGCTTTCACTGTTTGCTGGCAATAATACCAACATGGTCCTAAGGTAAAGGATCAAAGTTTGAACTCCGTTCGTCTTGCTCGATGAAGCAAACTCTGAGAAACTGGTTAATCATTTTTGTTAATGCGTTCCTCTCATATAGTGTACATCCTCCTGGCTTAGGTTATTTATCCGGATGCAAACGAGGCTCTTAGCTCCCTTTAATCCTATCCTGCATGTTTCTTTATTTCCTCAGCCTTCCTGAGGGGGGAAGAAGTAGGAAATCAGAGACGCAGAGGGAGAGATCAGTGGATTTATACGTGGAGATCCGGACAGTGTCGCTGTGTTTGAGCTGATTTACAGGCAGTGAGGAGTCGGACGGCGATAAAAACAACACGTTTAAAGCTGCAGAGGGGGGTTAGCGTTCGCACCGAGGGCCCCCTAGCTTACAGAAATAGGAGTTAGCTGCTAGATTTAGAGAAACACCTAAATCTAGATGAAACCCCTGCAGATGCAGATGCTGATTCTCTCTCATAGTGCGTAAGGTCCTGACTCAGATAACATTAACCATTAACAAAAGTGAAAAATTGGTAAACATGTCGCATTAACGGCTAATTATTACTTAAATAAGAAGTGCAGCTGCAAATCGCAGGTTTATGTGTACATGGAGTGTTTATTCCTTACTTATACACACCTCCTAATTTTCCAACGTTGTATAAAGACGAAATTACATCCATGTCACTGCATGTTACCAAGATTAGCCTTACAGATCCAATGCAAAAAAAAAAACTGCTTTGGTTGCTAGACTAAATGAAGCAAAAGAAAAAAAAAAGCTTTTTTTGGGTCACCATCTTATTTAAAAAAAAAAAAAAAAAAAAGCCATCCAATAAGTTCATGGTGGAAAATATCTAATATGCAGACAAAAAATCGGTGTTGAATGATGTGATGTGATGGAGTTGATGGATGAGTGGATGTGAGGAACGCGGTGACAGATAAATTTGATTTAGCCAAATGAGAAAAGAGAGAGAGAGTGTTAGTGAGAAAGGAAGATAAAAAGAAAGAAGGAGTGCGCTGCATGTGTATCAATATAAATCAATTATCAATCGATAGCACTTTTCAATTTGCATGAATTAAGGAGCGCTCTGGAGCATCTTTTATTCTCTCCCTCCACCGCGGAGAGATGGATGCGGAGCGCTCTTCATTTCTTCTCCTCGCCACCTCTCGGTCCTTCCTTTCCAACCGTTCATCTCTCCGAGCTCAGTGTTTAAAAGGTGACATTGGTCCATGCGGGATGTGGGAAGCCAACATTGGACTTGACAGCGAGAAGTGAAATTGAATTCATGCGCACTGCTTTCAGTGAATCAGATCTGGCACAGGAGCAGCGTCCCGCTCGACCGGGAATCAATAGATTTAGTCTGGGACATGAACTGTGGCCTAGGAATGCAAAGTAAATACGAGAACCTGTTTACAACTCGGGTACATCTTACTGTCCTAGCATCGCAAGTGATGCATAAGAAGACTGTCCATGTGTTACAACTGGAAAAAACTCCCAAAGTAGGAGTCCAGAAATAAATGTCATAATCAAGAAATAAAAGTCGTAATCCAGAAATAAATGCCGTAGTTCTGAAATAAAAGTCATAGTCCAGAAATAAATCATAGTCCAGAATTAAAATGTCATAATCCAGAAATAAAAGTCGTAATCCAGAAATAAATGCCGTAGTTCTGAAATAAAAGTCATAGTCCAGAAATAAGTCATAGTCCAGAATTAAAATGTCATAATCCAGAAATAAAAGTCGTAATCCAGAAATAAGTCATAGTCCAGAATTAAAATGTCATAATCCAGAAATAAAAGTCGAAGTCCTGAAAAAAGTCGTAGTCCTGAAATAAAAGTCATCATCCAGAAATGAAGGTCGTAGTCTGAATTAAATGTTGTAGTCCAGAAAATATAGGTCATAGTCCAGAAGAAGTGTTATAGGGATCACTGTAGAACTTTTAAGGGTCTGAAGGACAATCAGAAATACACTGAAATGTGCTAGATGGAACCTTATTTCTGAGTCTTTAGGGAAAAAAGGGGCTCTTTAGCTTTTTAGATAGTCAAGAGTTCTTCTTGTACCTTTTTCTGAAAGTAACAGCATCTATTATACATTTCTAAATAAACCCTTAAAGGGATTTCCCAGAAGAACAAACCAAAGGACCCTTAAGACAGAGCATCTTTTTCAGTCATGAGCACTCCGTGTAGCTTGTTCCATTGGTGGAACCATGCAGTCACCACTTTATGAGGTGTACAGGTCCTGTTCCTCACCATGTACACCAAATCCAATCCAATAATTCCTCCGAACCTTACATAATGATTAAAAGTAGCACTTACAATTTCCTCCCAGCTAAATGTGAAAGCATGCGCAAATGAAATACGTTCGCAAACCCACACTTGTCATTTGTGAATTGCAGGAGTCTATTGGGAGGAAGTGCGAGCACGAGAGACCGTGTGTGTGTGTGTGTGTGTGTGTGTGTCTGTGTGTGTGTGTGTGTGTGTAGACATCAATTCTGGGGCGGTAATATTTGCGAGCGAGTGTGTTTACTCCGAGGCCCAGCTGCACTAATGTACTGTTAATCATGCTGCCTCTGTGACTGGCAGGGAGTTAAAGTGCACTTCCAGAGCATCGCTTATTACCACCTTCCGCTATAAACATAAGGACACACACACACAGAGTTCATGTGCATATACACTTACACAATCACACATAAATACACAAGCTAACCAACACACACAGGGCCTGATGCAGGCGTAAATCAGCTGTGCTGTGACACCGGAGACAAATGGCCAATAAAAGTGCCAAGGGTGTTAACACACATGTTTGGGGCACAATCAAATCAATTTCCTCTAAGTAGCCATAAACATGTTGTCTTTTAAAAGGCCCAAGCCGGGGCTCCATTATGCACCAGGTTCTCCAATCAGGCCTGCTAGGACAAGTGTTCCTGCTGTGGCTAAATCTCTCCCCATCCGTCCAAAACATTCTAAGAAGTAAGACAGAGCAGACTGAAACTGAGTTCGCAACGACAGCCTCCCATTAATCACTGCTTCCCAAGAAGCTCCATGACAAAAACCAAGGGGCTGAGAGCACAGGGGGGATCAGCGGCTCAGCAGGAGGTCGAGGTCCAGAGATCGGCTTCTCTTTGACTCCAGGTCCCAGGATGCCCTGCAGGCCTACGAAGAAACGAAACACACAAGGAGCAGCCTTGTGCCCAAGTTAATACACTTTATTGTGCTTCTAGGAGACAAAGTTGCTGACTGTTTGTGATATCACCCAACAATGTTCTGGTCAATGTTCTTTCTATTATCATACAGCGTTTTGAGTTTTTCCACAGGAGGTACAGGGACAGCAAATGAAGGCGATGCCTCCCCTGCTGTGTGAGATTGTAATTGTAATTGACCAGAACAAGTCCTTACATATGAACCCTCTGTAAACTGCCCCCCACTCCGTATTAGCCAAGCAGAGGGATCTGTTTCCCACTCATGGGAGACGGCACTTTGAACCAAACCCAGTTAATATTCAAAGCCTCATTAAAAATGAATCAGTGGGCCGTTAAAAAAAAGAAAATCAGGCACATATGAGAAGACGAAATCCCGGCATTTATTTTTAATTATTCTTTATGTTTTAAATTTGTCCAGAATGCTCCCCCGGCCCCTGTTGCAGGCAACTAAAGACACAAAAACGGTAAAATACCTACATCAAGAGGGGTTGTAAATCCCAAATTGGGGCAATCTCACACTGGATTGGTCCGGGGAGACCGTGGTTCATTTCTCCTGTTGAAATATTCAAGAGCTTCTCATTGGCCTCAGAGGCACTGAGGAGGATCAGGTCGAGTGTGTTCACTTTCCACCGGACGGCTTCTTTGCTCTCAGAGACTAAAGTATAGCAAAGAAATGCAGATATTCAGTACAGTGGCATACACAATTTAGATCTATTGCTGGATCCATGGATCTTCCCCTTGCCATGTCTGTCTGACCCTTACCAAACACAATTTCTCTAATGTCATTTATGAACGAGGCCAAAGAAGCCACTCTGTGTCATCGGGACTCAGTGAACAGGGAGGAAACAAGGACTGACACTTGACAGATTCGTAGGTTTGTGCAATCAGACAGCTCGAGCCCCACCACCCAGCTTGACGAAACCTTCTGCTCGACCCTCTATGTACCAACCAACCAACCAACCATTCTGGTGCCGTGCGTGTCAAACCGGCAGAAATTAATACGTTATTAACTCGGCCATGAAGGGGTCAAGTCATATTCATCAAGACTAATCAAGTCAGGCAGTGCATGAATGGCCTCAGCACTTTGGGGTGGATATGGGATAAGATAAGTGTGTGTGCACCCATACTGCTTGTATGAACTGTTGCGTGATAAACATCTTTTATGAAATTTCATATACTCATTCATAATGATACCAAAGTTGTCCTTTCTTTTCCTTTCTCTTCCTGCATATTTCTTCTAGGACATTTGCCCTAGAAAGCGCCCTATGAACCCATAACCTCCTCAACCACAGGGCCTCTCTCCAGCCTCGGGCGAAGCTGGCGATTCACACGCCGAGCCGCTCAGCACGCATGATCGATGGTTCTATTCATTGATGACGCTGTTAGTGAACCTGAACGTATTGAACCAGCACCTCAGATATGAGTGCAGCTGACCTTAATCACCAGGTAAGAAAGCACCAGCATCAAGATCTTGCCGAATTTACCGACATGGAGCATCTGCATACCAGCCATATCTTATAGACTGAAACAATAAAAACACAACAAAACACAAAGAGGTGTGCTGTTATAAGAGAATATTCTTTGACAGGGTGGTGTCATGAAACCCTCTGAAGTTGATTATTTTCCTACAACAGAGCCATATAAATCCCTGTGAATGAAATGTATTGCAATTTCATTGCCAGAACTTTGGGATGTGATTAAATGGTTTATCCCAAATGGCTTTAGTTGTTTTGCCGGATGGAGGGAATCTTGAAGCTAGGATCATCAACGGCAGGAATTCGTATAAAAAGAATGATTGTGTTTAAAATGAGAAGCAAGGTTAGCTATTTTCATCTGAGAGTAATTGGTTAAAAGGCAACACCTGAGGCATCTTCAGATAATCATTACCAAGTCTCAGGACACTGTACCATAGTTCCATTTTTCCACCTCACAAAAATCCTGGCACGTGCCTGGTTCCAGTTTCCTCGCATGATTTCTCCAAAGTTAACACACCCCATGTCGCCACCTTTCCGACCCTCACCCACGCGGGCCCTGTAGAGAGCGTGTGGGGCGTGTAGGGCACCACCGGTAGGGATGAGTGGGCGAGGAGAGGGCACAGGCCTCAGTGTGTAGGCAGCCATCGGGTTAAACTTTAACCAGCTCTTATCCGGACCCGAGACCCCCAATGCTTGTTAAGACAGCCGTGATGGATGGGCTCAGTCATTGTGGCCAATGTAGGGACTATGGTTTGTAGAGCTGTAGGCCTCTTGTTAATCTGATCTTCCCATCCAGAACAGACAGCTGAGCAAAGCGCGGACAAACAATAGGCCTTTTTTTTTTTTTTTTTTTTTTAGAAATATGGGAGATCTGGAATCGGGGAATGATGTAGAGATTTTTAGTCTGATCCAAATGAACCATTTCAATTTTTTTTTTTAGAAATAGCACATCATATCAGTTAAAAACCTCAATTTCTGCGTGTTACATGTAATTCAGAAACAAATACGTACACATTTATTGCAAGAGCGTCATAACAAAGACATAACATAGCCCCTGTTAACATTTTCAATCACAGCACTTGTGTTTTAGTTCAAAATTTCAGCCCTCCAAATGCCCTCCAAAGAAGGGACGAAGAAACCATGTCTCGAAATGTTAGTGTGGTGCCAAATACCACAATATCAACTTCATTATTTTTAAAAAATCTTCAATAGTTTTCATTTTTAGGATTTTAGGATTGTTTTAAAGCCGCCATGTTGGTCAGCGTCCAATTTCTGATTCTGATTCTTTATCGGTTAATTCGTTCATTCATTCATTCAATTAATTAATTAAACAGGTTCCTCTTTAAAAAAAATAAATTCTTCCTGGACATAGTTAATTATGTAATTACAATGACAATTACAATTTATTTTTATGTAGTTATTGTCATCTGATTAAACGATACAAAAGCCTACATGAAACATTCTTTAAATCCAGTTCTTTAAATACAGTACGCTTAAGTAAATGCTTTATGTAATTTATGAATATACAGTTCATTCATGTAATAAGAATATATTATGTATAAATATTAATGAGAATGAGTTTTGAGGCTGATTCAGACGTCATAAGTCAATTATCACAGAAAAAGGGGTTCTGTACAGATACTAGGTTCCTAAAAGGGTTCTACTTGGAACGTTTTATGAAAAGAAGAACCCTTATTGGTGCTTCATAACCAATAACTCAATCAAAACGAAGGTATGATGGGAAATAAGGAAGCTAAAATTAGACAAACAGAAGACTTAACTAAGACTCGGGTTATTTCTAGATGAGAAATTTCATAAGATGTGTTTAATTTGTGCCAGAAAATGATCTAGATCGAATTCTGCTAGTGAAGTGTGATCGCAGACGTGGAAGCAAGGCAGTAATTAGGAGCCTAAATGCCTCCCGGGTGTGTATATGTGTGTTTGTATATGTGCAGCTGTGTCATGGCATCTATATATTGGAGAGAAATAAAAAAGAAAAATAGAGAGAGAGAAAGCATGAGTGAGAGAGATAGAGAGAGAGAAAGAGAGCATGCCACACCTCTTTCAGTTCGTTTCGAAAAATTCCGTGCGGACTCATCCATCACGGCCGGCCTAAACCCGCTGCTGACACGAGGTTAACAACTTGACATAGACATGGAGCAGTGCATGGCTTCACAGCGGAGGGAGAGATGGAGGGAGGGAGGGAGAGATGGAGGGAGGGTACATGTGATGTGATGGAGGGATAGTACAGGAGGTGGGGACGGAAGCAGAGGTTTAGAACCCGGACAGGACGTGAATCCTGACCCCTGAACAAACTTTCAGCAGCGGAGGAATTTCCAAACTCTGATGTCTTTTGTGTTCTCATAAACTCGTAGCAGGTTTAAGAGAATTAGCTTTAAGAGAGAAACATAGCTTAAAAAAAAGAGAAATGGGAAGTGAATTATGTGAGCTGCGCAGGAATAAACGCGTCTCTTTCACCTTAAAACGAGTCCCCTTGGTGTTAGCATGAACGATGGCGCCTAGAGCAGGCCCCGGTTTTTAATTGCACTTAAAGCCGAATGGCAGAACATCAATCTTGATGAGTGGATCTGCATCCCTGCTCTCCCAGACCAATCTATCACCATCCACACACACACACACACACACACACACACAAATCACACAGACCCCATCTGCACGTTTCCGTGGTACTGACTCCCTCCTTACAAACCCCCAAGTCGACACAGACACTAACACAGTACACAATACACACTAGTGCTGATAATTTATCCCCCACACACACACATAAACACACACACACACACACACAATGGTTCTTGGAGAGAGCTGCGAGTTTAAGGGGATGATGTCACAGTGATGTAATGTGGTGCAGTTTTTGCACTCGGTAGTGTACTTCCACTGTCGGGTGTGACGAGCGTGACAACCTGCTCGGGTATTTAACTACCGCCGCACTAGCACGATGCAAAGCCAAGCCGTCGTTTCAGACTGTGTGTGTGTGTGTGTGTGTGTGTGTGTGTGTGTGTGTGTGTGTATATATGTGTGTGTGTGTTTTCCAAATATCATGCAGAGAGGCAAAAAAAAAAAAAAGAAAGTCTAGGATGCATCCATGAGAGTGAAAAGTTTCCTGAAGGAGCACATAGAGAGCTGATATTGATGATGTAATTTAAATAAACGGGTCAACGTTAAAAAAAAACAGCTAACAATTAAAAGCTAAAATAAAATAATAAAAAAATAATAATAACAATATTTCCAAAAGAAATGAAAAAAATCAGCTAAACAAATGAATGCTTAATCTATTCTACAGTAAATGTTGTTTTAAAAAAATGCCTTCGCTTCTAAACTAAATAGATAGATAGATAGATCGATAGATAGATAAATAGATAGATAGATAGATAGATAGATAGATAGATAGATAGATAGATAGATAGATAAAATGATCACTGTGTACCTTAGAACCTTCAAGCGAATGATGTGTAAACACGGATAATTCATTTGTCTTAATCGTTTTTTCATCAGAACTGACCTTTTCCACCACGTGGTGCACGAATCATCGCTATTAATCACAGGAACTATGAAATTCTCTGTGTATATCTTTTGTAATGCTCCATTAAAATGCAATGTTCTTTTGTTCATCTGTAATTGTCTTCCGATTGCGGATGATGTCACCATGCACGAGTGGGCGGGGAAAAATAACATGAACCAATAACATCGTGTCACTTTATCTTTTCCTAACCTGATCGAAAGCCATGAAACTGTCTCACTCAGAAACACACCACGTCACAAGATTACAGGATTCGCGTTTCTCATTTATAGCTGCTGTAACGTAAGTGAGAATAAGGACTAAGTTTTGTTTTGTTTTGTGGACAGCATTAAATTAAATTGTAATCGTTGGAAAACTGCTGTGGTTTAAGAGAAATAAAACACTTAGGGATGGAAAACAGTAACTCCGCTTCATCACGTTGCTCCACCGTTGATTATTTTACTATAACAACACAACATGGAGCGTTTTATAGTCTCTGTTATTCTCTCAGTTATAGAACTGTATATTCTTAAATAAAACAATGATCTCATTTATCAAAGTGTGTGTAGAACAAGCTCTAAATTTGTGCCTCGCTAGTACGCACAAGAAAGCTGGTATTTATCACACATGTATACACACAGCTGTACACAATGACCAGCGATGCATCTCACACATTCAAAACTGATGTGCTCGTGCTCATTTGCATAAAGAAACGCCCTCAAATTGCCATATATGGTAAACAACTTCCCCTTAAAAAGCCCTGCTCGCGGTGCTACTGTTACATGAAGAACAGCAAAACAAAAATTTTTTCTTTTATGAGTCTAACAAACAAATACGATGAACATATTTTATGAGGATGTGTGTGCGTTCTGTTCCCCCAATTAAAAAATTTAGAGACTCGAGACGCGATGGAGTGAAAAATTCCTCATTTTCCTCATCTTCCTCTTTTCCGCTGCTGGTTTTGGAATGAAGGTAAGATTATTAGTCATGATTCAACTCCTAGTTGGTTGGGAAATTTCCAGCTCCGTCTCCAATTTCTGTCTGAAATGTACTCGAAGCTGAAAGCCCAAGAATAAAGATCAACTCAAACCGCACTGGAGAAACGAAACGGACCGATGATCCACTCGTCACTCTCAGCATAGAGTTTCCACCGGTGATAAAAACACACTCCAAAGTCTCCGAACAAGGCATAAACCCAATCCACCTTTAAAAGTGCCTGATTTATGTTTTTTCTTTACACGCCGTCTGTCATCCGTCTGCACCACGTAAGCACCAAAATCAGTGTAATTTACTCTCTCAGCGATGCTGATACGATAGACGTGATATAGAAACGCTACGTAATCAGTTTATCTGCTATTACACTTTTCTACAATTAGGGGGTCTTTATTACGCAGGGTCAGGAGTGTGCAGAAATATACGCACATCCTCACACATAAGCAAAACTAGATAAATCCCATTCAACGCATAGAAACGTTCACACACACAGTTTACGCACAAAGCTGTCCGTATGTACGGTTTACAGACAAAACTCTGCACACGTACGGTTCACACAAAAACTACACGTACGTACGGTTTACAAACAAAACTACACGTACGTGCGGTTTACAAACAAAACTACACGTACGTGCGGTTTACAAACAAAGCTACACGTACGTACGGTTTACAAACAAAGCTATGCACACACTTTTGAAGTGAAGTGACTTGTGGCAGAATTTGGCTCTGCATTTAACCCATCTAAGTGCACACGCACACACACACACACACACACACACACACACACGGAGCAGTGGGCAGTGCCGGGGAGCAGTTGGGGGTTCGGTGCCTTGCTCAAGGGTCTCACCTCAGTCGTGGTATTGAGGGTGGAGGAGGGCGCTGGTCACCCCACCTACAATCCCTGCCGGACCTGAGACTCGAACCCACGACCTTCAGGTTCACCTTCGGGTTGCAAGTCCGACTCTCTAACCATTAGGCCACGAACCAAAATAAATGAGTGAAAAACCTCAGTTAGTACGTGAGCGGTATTAAACGTTTTTTTTCTTCCCCAAACTGTCTTTATGACTGAATCTTCACACATGAAAAACTGAGGGAAAACCCTCACTGAGCTCTCATTAATAATCTCTCATGAGCAACCTGGTGCATGTGTCCGTTTACGCCGCTGTAGATCTCATTATAGTGCTACGTTTTTGCACACTCGTTCTTTGGCACTGGTTCCTGGCAGACGCTTGTAGCTCTCCCATCTGTGTACAGTGGCCAAGCATCCATTACATCATCCATATTAACTACAAACACGGTGTGTAGACGGTGCGGGGTCTCGATAAACACCCAGAAGTGTGTGTGCTGAAGAGTACTCGAGTACCGTTAATAACAAATAACCACTGAAACCTTAATCAACTTAATTCAGTTTATTTTATCCTTAAGTCTTTCATACACAGGGTTCGCACTTATAGACACTCAATTTAGGGCAGTTTTTAGGAAAATATAAGATATCATATAATAGATATTCATCATAAATCATAACTTCTACATATAACTAGAACTATAAATCACCTCCAAACCGCTTCAGACTGTTACAGGATGTGATGTTAGCGTAGCGTTTCTGTAGGATGTTGGTCATTCCCAGCATGTCTCTGAAATATCTTTACAAACATTTTACACAAAATCCAAAATTAAATTAAACATATTTTTCGTGCTAAACTCCAAAGAAAACCTTCGCTTTTTAAAAAATCTATTTCTAATTAATGTTAAATTTTTTAGCTCTAAAACCAGCTGCATCATGCAGGAGTCCTACATTTCGGAAAGATTTTGTATCCTACATGGCAAGAATATTGATATATATTTTTCCTATAACAGGAAATATGTCCTGTAGTGCTTTATTCCTCTTATATCACAGCAATTTGTCAACGATTGCATTTTTTTATTTATTAAAGAACAACACGTCATACTTTTTATCCACGTATAGTTAGATATAATGTTGTGGAACGTTGGTGAAACCAGTTAGTTCCTGTTATCACTTACGTTATAGCAGCGAGAAACAGTCGCTCCCTCACCAGCGTCACGTTTTTCTCTCTTTTGAAGTTAATTATTTATTAAGACAATAAACGCAGCTTGTCATGTCACTGAGAAACCGCAAAGAAGCGTAAAAACTCCTCTGTCCTGAAGACGTCGGAAAACGTAAAGCTGCAGCTTTAACTCTGACTGTTACAAAGCGCTGACACTGGAGACTCCTTCCATACATGTTAAATTAGCACTTTTTTTTCCTTATAGAAAACTTCACCATGTCAACGATTTTTTTAAAAAAATCTGTTTTTGTGGCTCGTCGACCGTACACGTCCCTGTGAATGAGCTGTTACTATAGAAACAAGAGCATTAATATGAACTTTCCAACCAATCAGAATCCAAGGTTTCATGACTGCTGTGAAAATGGTGCAGAAATGGCGTCCCATCTAATAATAATAATTCATTGAAAAACAAGGTTGAAGCCCCTGAAACTCGGAAACCCCGAGGTGAGAGAAAGAGAAGGCTACGTGTGAAGCCGTAGAGGATGAAAAATGAGAAGAGGATGAGGGAGTGGAGCAGTGGGTGGAGGACTGGGGCTAAGGACCTGCTCTAGTCAGCTCTTTCCAATGGAGGGAACATGACGGAGTGGACGGCTTCTATGGGCTCGTCTCAATGGAGCTGCTTCCCCCTTACATGATAACTTTGATCCCCGGCGCTTCACACACCACTCAGCAATATTGTCTAACACCGCTGGGTTAATACTTTAACCGGCGCACGGCATGAGGCTGATAGAGTGTGTGTGTGTGTGTGTGTGTGTGTGTGTGTGTGGGGAGTCTGCATCTCAATCAGCCGACATTCCAGAGCTAACAGGAGAAAGACGGCCGTCCATCAGGACAGACTGAGAAAAGGAAATTTGCCGGCGTTACTCGCTATTCTACGTAGAAGTCGATTAATCATCCCGAGTCACCAGTTTATTACTTACAACATCGCTATGCAATTAGACGTGTGTCAGATTTCTTTTTTTCTTTTTCAAATAAAAGTATTTACAGGGCTAACCTCACATTTAGTAACGCTACTAAACTCACATTTAAACAGTGCTGCTCTGAGGTAGCCCACTTTGTGGAATATTCGTGTTAGGCTACCAAAATGTCTGAGTAATCTTTTTTTTTTTAAATGTTTAGCTTATGTCATTACGTGCTAGTTATCAGAGTACACAAATGTGACATCAACATAACAGATGGTAGTCGGGAAGAAAGTCATAAAATGTATAAACTGTAAAACGCGTAGGCAGAAATCGTAAAATGCGCAAATGACGTTATGACGTTAATGCTAGCTAACAGTAGAGTAGCTGTGTTTATATTGTGAACGAAATGACAATACGTGAACGCTTCTGTCAGAAAATTGCAATTTTTCACTTCAGGTGATTTAAGTGTGGTACGAATTTATCCTAACAGCGAGAATGTCATAAATTGTGTAAATGGCATGAATTTAAAATGTGTAAATTGTAAAATAAATAAATGGCCAGTCTCGTCGTTCGGTGTTCTGCGCTAGCTAACTTTAGAATAGTTAGCTAACATCGCAAACAAAATGACAACACTGTCTGAAAATCGTTTTTTTTTCTCCCTCATGTGGTTTGATCCTAACAATGAGGAAAATAGTTCAAATGATTGTAAATTGTGTTCTTTTGTTAGTGTAGCTGACGTTTGCGTTCTCTATGCTAGCTAAAATTAGATTAGTTGTTGTTACATTGCAAACAAAATGTTAGCATGTTGGGATTTGTTTTTGTGAGCGTAATGTAAATTGTTGTAGGAATTTATCCAGTGTGGAAATACATTTCTTCTTATTTGAACACCGTACACTGTTTACAAAATCATGCTACACCTGAAAGTATTGATTTGTATCGTTATTATTTATTTAAACTAAACATTAACCATTACGTTAAAGGTATAGTGGCGTATTGTCACGTCGCTGCCATGTACCTACGTGCAGTATGTTGTGTATTGTTGCACACGTGTTGTGTTACACTCTGTGTTCTTGTATCACGTTTTTTGCAGGATTACAGTAAACACATTCCATCACATGGACAGAAAAGAGAGAATGAATGAGTGAGACAGAGAGAGAGAGAGAGAGAGAGAATCGCTCATCAAGCGTGTGACAGCGGGGGGAAATCCTCACTTCCTGAAGATGACAGCGTACACAATGGCCGATTTGCCCGTCCTCATCGCAGCCAAAACAGGCCAGGTTAATGATTATGTACCAACAGCTGAGCTACGGGATACAGAGACATGAAGAGAGGGAGCGAGGGAGAGAGGGAGGGAGGGAGGGAGAGAGGGAGGGAGACTATCAATTACATCCACTTAAAACACCATTACATCCAAATTAGTCTTTTATGGCTTTTCTGTCACAGCTTTAAAGCAGCATTTCTAAAAAAAAAATGCTGCTTTGTGCATTTCCAATGTTAATGTATAGTCATATGTAGAGTGCAAAAGTTTGTACCCCCTTGGTTTCTGAGTAGGCAAAAAAACTGTACTTCTACCTCCGTCTGCATTAATGACACTTTCTTTAACAAGCTTAAAAGTTTGCATCCCCCACTGACAAGTTCTAGTTAAATTGTTCAAATCAAGGAGTGTTTCATTGCGTGTTCACGTAAGGTGTCTGAACACAGCTTTTGATAAAGCACTATATAGATAACTTGCGCCATCTAATGCAGCGTCTAGTGACTGTGTTGAGTTTTATTTAAGGTGAAACTCTCTCAGTTTGCTGAGAGTGACTGAGATCGAGTCAGACGGGGGGAAAAAAACAGCTTTCAGACGTCCTAAACCAGAAAATATTTACTACTCATTACAGAGCCGTAGAAGAAAATAAAATGGTATGCATATTTAGGAATAGAAAAAATAACTGATAATTTATAAATGGAGGAAAAATGACAAAAGTGAAGAGACGCTCGAGTTTACATATTCTATTTATTATATGATTTATATTTTAGCATATTGCATGTACATGGATATGATGTATACACTCAGAAATATGATGCTTGGGTGTTTCAGTAATAATAATAATTTCACAGTATAGGTACGTACACAATTTTTCTTGTGAATGTGAATAATAAACGAACATCTATAATACCTAAAAACACGTCCTGCTGATTTATTTTACACTAAGGGAGCACAAACTTTTGCACTCACCTCTATTCATTCTCAAACGCGACCGTATGAGTTTACGACTCGAACGCTCCACGGTCATAAAGTCTCTCTCTTGACCAATGAGGACAGAGTTAACTAGCGTAACGAACCCATGGCATCAGCATAATACGTGACCCGTGCACAGTGAACGTTATCGCTAATCCGGGTGATGTTTTTCCCCGATTATGAGCCAATGAAACCACAGGTCTGGATCACAAGATGGTGCACGGATAACCTTCGCCCTCCGGAGATGAGCGATCCGAAATGGAGGGTAATAAGGTTGGATGAGCAAGTGCTCAACAAGGTCAAAGTCAATCAGCCTGAATATTAACCGTGACAATGAAAAACAGTTAATACACGCACAGAGGGAATGTGTTCTCCGACTCTGAGAAACTTCTGATGTTGTGTCGCGGAGATCTGCACACTTATACTGTATTTAAACATATTTAAAGCACTGCTGTCGAGTTCTGGATTCTGATTGGTCAGATAACAGCAGCCCTGACGTTAGAGCACCTACAAATCACGGGCTTATATTAATGAGCTCTAAAACATTATCGTGCGTAATCGTAGAAATTGTGACGTTTTCTCTAAGGAGATGTTTGTGGAAGGAGTCTCCGGTGTCAGTGGTGAAGCTGTAACTTTAAGTTTCCTGACATCTTCAGGATAGAAGAGTTTCATGCTGTGTGATAAGCTGTGGCAACTGTTTATAGCTGCTATAATGTAAGTTTGAACTCGTTTCACAGACACTATATGTAAGTATAAATGGATAAAAAGTATGACGTGTCAGTATTGTAATATGGCAATTTACTGTGGTATAAGAGGAATAAAAAAAAGAGTGAACTTTGGGACATGGGGTTATGGAAGAGGAATCAGCTTTGGGATGGTAACAGTAACTCTGCTTCATCACAACCCTCCACCGTGGTTGATTATTTTACTAAAACAGCACAACAACCTGATTATGAACATAACTGATTCCTAGGATGCCATCACCATCGTAAGAGTTCCCAAAGGCATGTTTTTGTCCCTTCTGCCCTCCTGCTGAGTTTCTGCCCCCTCATTACTGCCACCCCCCCCCCCCCAGGAACCCCCCTTCCCTCCCCAATCAATGATTAACTGCAGTCGCTGATCAATGATTCTGCTGACTCTGATACATCAGAGGAGTCTTGCAGCTGCCATGTATAGGAAGCTTCCAGTCTTTGCAGCGAGTGACGGAGCACATCCTATTCTGTCAGCCGCCCCAACCCAACCTCCCTCCCTTTACCCACCACCCCTCGCTCCCTGCCCCTCTCTCTCTGCCCCGGTCGGAGTGCTCTGAGTGATGGGGCGCCCGGCGGGCCCTGGTCCACGCCTGCGTGGGCGTTGGAATGGACACTCGGCTTCCTAATGCTAAAAAATAAAAGGATAAAGAATTACGTTAAGGGGAAAAGGGACGGGAACTTTCTCATGACCTGTTTCATGCAACTGAACAGAGGCGCTGGATTTGTTTTGTTTTGTTTTGTCCTCTTTTCCCAGATGAGAAGTTAAAACACTGATAGCTTTTGCTCTGCAGCCTGACTGTCTCTCTCTAGGCCCCTGTCCATTTTTCTGTCTTGGGAAATTTAATGCATTACATATCGTGGATTTTTGTGCTACACACCTGATCGAGCTCAAATACACTCCATCAGCCATGACGGCTCCGATGACTGACGTTTATTTCTTTCGTTTTGCACCAGTGTCGCTATCAAGTAATGAAACTCTCGCCACCTAAAATCTTTTCAGCCCAGTCAATCTGATTATTATTAAACCATGACTTTAATTTGTTGATTATTCGGATCAGGATGACACGAACATGACACAAACACAGATCTGAGAAATATAGTAATATGTAATGAATAAAACACTCCGTGTCGTGCTGTTACAGGAAAACGATCAATGACAGAGTGGTGTGATGAAGCGGCGTTACCGTTACCACCCCAAAGCTGATTATTTTCCTATAACAGCATGTCCCCGAGTGTTTTATTCCTCTTACACCACAGCAATTCGACAACAATTACAACTGTTGTACTTTTTAATCCATTTACAGTTACATTTAATGTTAGTTCCTGTTCTCACTTGTGTTACAGCAGCTATAGACACTCGTTCCCTCACCAGCCTCTCTTTTTTCTCTCTCTCCTGAAGTTAATAAGACAAAAGAAAAAAAATCACAGCTTGTCATGTTACCAAGAAACCACAAAGCGTAAAACTCCGCTGTCCTGAAGATATCGGCCAAAAAAAAACAAAAACGCAAAGTTACAGCTTTTTACAGACTGTTACAAAGCGCTGACACTGGAGGCTCCTTCCGTAAATGGTACATAAACACATTATTTCTTACAGAAAACTGCACCATATCAACGATTACACACTACTTTAGAAACGATAATGTATCAGATTATTATAAATTAGCGCATTCATATAAACCTGTGATTTGCAGCTGCGCTAGTGTCAGAAAATGAGTGCTGTGGTATAAAGTTATAAAACTGTATGTCTATTGTTCTATAATTTCACCTGCTCATTCACTATATCTTGCATAAACACAGTACATAGTCATGTTTAACAGCCTGCGCATGAATTAATAGAATTTATAGAATATAGTTAAGCCCATGTGAGTGGTGGGAAAACTACAGACCTGGCAATACTCTGTATAACGACTGAGGCTGAGCATGCCCTTTGACTGCCCCTTGTGGCAGAAATCAGCACTGCATCGCTGTGATCCATCAGACACCAGCACTTTGCTCCAGGAAAAAAAAAAAACCTGTGCATGGGCAGAATTGGACTGGACCCAGACGAGCATCGAGTGTAAGATTACCGCTTCCTCTCCAGCTTGGGTGGATAAAACCTGACACACATGCTGATTCTGTTCACCTTCATGCCCGTGAAGGACACGCGCTGCTCGTCTGATTGCTCTTAAACGGCAGACTACAGTGAGGCATGTCTTTAACTGATATACGGTGCTTCAGATGTCATTTGGAGTTTCAGCATTATAAGTACAATAACGACGCATAATTACATACATTTACACCACAACAGGTACCGATCAGGTCAGAAGGTGTTTTCTATAAGAGCAGCTCTGATCGTAGCGCAGGTTTATATTAACGCGCTCGTTCTAATACGTTATCGTTTCTATAGTAACAGCTCATTCACAGGGACTCGTACGGTGGACAATCCACATCTATAACATGTATGGAAGGAGACTCCAGTTTCGGTAACTTTTTTCTTTTTTCCGACATCTTCAGGACAGAGGAGTTTTTACGCCTCAATAACATGACAAGCTGCGGGGTTTTTTTTCATCTTATTAACTTGAAGAGAGAGAATAAATAGAGGCTGGTGAGGGAACGACTGTTTACAGCTGCTATAACATAAGTGAAAACAGGAATTAACTGGTTTCACAGACATTCATTGGAGCTATAATTGGATGAATAGTACGATGTGTTGTTACTTTAATAAAGAAACCTTTTAACGTTGGTAAACTGCTGTGGTATAAGAGGAATAAAACACTTCCGGGTATGCTGTTCTGTGAAAATGATCTCTGTTAGGATGGTAACTGTAACTCCGTTTTTTCAAACTATAAAAGTACAGAAACACAACAGTGACATATTTAAAGTGAAAAAAAGCCTCTGTTTCGTTTATTTGTGTCTAAATATTAGGTTCCGCACAGACACAGAGAAAGAAAATCATTTTATTAACCCCTTAAACTTTATTATTCAGTGATTATATTGAAACTAGGAATCTGTGAAATCTGTGACTGTCCTTATTATCTGTGCGTAAAAGTGTTCCAGGCTGGAAATAAGAAAAACAACCTATCAGAAAGAGTGTGTGTGTGTGTGTGTGTGTGTGTGTGTGTGTGTGTGTGTGTGTGTGTGTGTGTGTGTGTGTTGATGGGTGGTAAAAGAAGGGAAGGATGGCGGACAGAGAGGCCATGTAATCCTCGCCTGAATAGCTGGACTTCCTAAACACAGGCAACATGGAGCCGGATCTCTCGCCTGTCCACTCAGCACAAAGCTTTCACTCCCCAGAGCTGGGAGTTAATAATTCAATAGAGCTCAGGAGAGAGAGCGAGAGAGAGAGAGTGAGTGACAGCGCAAAGCTCGGCCGAGAGACACCGAGACACACTGAGAGAGAGAGAGAGAGAGAGAGAGAGAGAGAGAGAGAGAGAAGTACTGTGTAAAGGCGAGTGATATTTCCAGTCCAAATCAAATTCTCTCCCAATAACAAATAACAAATGGAACCTAATTCTGTGATTTCATTTCTGTCGAGGTTAATGCTGGTCTCGAGAAAAGTTGCTGACGTTTTTAATGTCAACACGGAGGTTTTTTCTATTTTTGGGGATAAAGTGCATCTATAACACATCATCTCTTAAACTGCACTACTAAAAATACCAAAACACAACAGCAAAAGATGTTTATTTCGCTGTTTATGTCCACTCCTGACTGAAACCTCCCTTTAAAGAAGGGTTTAAGCTCCGCCCACTTCACAATCATGTCATTATATAACTATAACTATAACTATATATATATATAGAAGCTTATTACCGGAGAATTTCCCGAAATGTTGGCCATTGTTGGATTTACGTTAGATTTATACTGGAAACTGTCCTAAAATTATGCCATTGCGTTACACAGACTTTCGTTCTTGAGCACGTCTTCGTAACAGCGTGGAATAAATAAAATCATCTGAAGACTAGGTTTTTGGATTTATAAAGTGTGCGTGTTGTTGCATATTTAATCAGATGAAGCCTCATTTGCATAAATAAATGCAAATGCTGGAAAAGTTTCCAACAGACAAAATACTTCCACTGGGAAACCTGATAGTGATGTATTATAATCTCCGTGTCCACGTGCGCTGTTAAAGCGGGTGGAGCTTTATCTTGCGTAAAGCTGGCGTAAACTTTACGCTGACCAATCAGAACAGTGATGTAATCAAAGCCGTGAGTTTAGAATTGAACGGTTTCTTTGAAGGCGTTTCTGAAACACAAGACAGCAGCTTTAGTGCCTCAGGAGGTGTCGGATAAAGAGTTTTAGCTTCTCTACCCGTCTCTGATTTTACAGGATGGACACGAAAATCCAGAACTCGACCAGGGACTGTGCTAAAAACTAGAAAAGTGCCATATTAGTAAAGGACACTGTTCTCTCTTCTGTAGTTCAACTTTCCCCTCTTTCCCTGTGACCCAGTCCGAGCCGGACCGGCACTTTTCCTGCCCTCTTCCCTCTGCTCTGTCCTTCTCCTCGTCCCACCGGGACGGCGCGGCCCCGTCACTCTCGCGTCATTACGGGAAGAACATCAAAGCTCTGCGTGCTTTTCCCATCTCTCCATCTCCCTGAGCAACACTCGGGAGAAAAAAAATGTGCACATGGAGATCAAGAACAGATAGCAGGAGAGAGAGAGAGCAAGGAAGTGGGAAAAAAAAAGGATGAAAGAAAGTGTTTAAAGACAAAAACAAGGCCGTAAAGATGTGGCAGGAATCTGCTGATGGCACAAACGCATAGAACGTGGAGAAGAAAAACAATGAGAGGCTGTCAGACACACGGGTTCACTCTTCCTTTTGTTAGAAAGAGGGGGTTCTAACTCACACCCACACCTACACACGCCCACACGCCCACACACACACACACACACACACACACACACACACACACACACGTTAATGTTTAGCAGGGTGTTAGGTGAGGTAAAGGAGATCATTTCTAGATGCCAGAACGGCACTGATATGATCAAACCGCCAATCAGCGAAAGGAACAAAAAGAGACGCCGATAAACAATGCCAAGATCTTCCTTCAGCTCAGTCTGGTTCCTCGACACGACTCGATTTAGAGCTCTGAAGATGCCTGTCATTTCTGTCAAAAAAAAAAAAACCCTGCCGCGATCTAAACTCGACAGGAACATCGTCTCGTTCTTCAGCGTCTTCGGCGTCAGTGGATAATTATTCAGCCGAGAGAAAGAAGAGGCGGAGAGCGAGAGCATGGAGGAGCATGGAGGAGGATAGAGGAGGATAGAGGAGGCAGGGAAGAGAAGATTGACAGATATGCCTGCGTCATCTCTTCTGAAAAGGAGGAAGAGACAGAGGGAAAGAGAGAACACAGGCGCCACCTCATCTAAGGAAAGTAGTCATGGTTAATTATTGGGACGTGGCGGTCTATTCATCGCCGAGGAGCCCTGAGGGACGCCGCTGATCTCAGCGTCTGTTTCTTTCACGCCGTAAACATATAATCAGACCTGAGAGACTTTCGAGCAATCTCTAACTTCACTCAGGCCAGAACTACAAACTGCTACTTCCATCCTGAGAAGATCTTTTTAGGAGGTTTGGAGGAAAAGCAGCAGCTTCAGGGTTTCAGGTGACGAGGAGCCGTTTTAATCTCCAAATCTACCTTTATTAACCTGATCACAGACCTCTGCACTCGTCACTCACTTTCTGCTGATAAATATAACATGCTGAACAAATTCATACCATATGACGACTCCGGTGACCTTTTATGAACGTCATTAAAGCACAAGTACGGCGCAGGACGTTTTTCACGCGACACGTGTATGATCCGCTGTGCTGTATTACACATACACGTGTATTAAACATTGAACAAACCCGTGGAAGTGTCATGGAATAGCTCAGGAAGATTCAACCCGTAATTAGGAAGCAGAAGTGTTTAGGAAGCATTTTAGTGGATTGCACTAAAAAAAATACTGAAGCAGAATCAATTTTAAAAGCGGATGAAAAAAAACTGGACGTAGTTCAGCGACTTTTCTAAGTCGCTGCTCCTGTAGCAGATCCTCTGTTGCGGTTTGTTAAAATCACATGCATTTATTTCAGTTATTTAGCTAAAGGCAGCTCATGAAGAAAGGAAAGTTTTCACAGATTTTTATTTATAAATAAAACTAGGAAGTACAGAGAACTACGACACGGGAAACGTTTAAGGAAACGTTGCACCATATTGCTGCGATCCGACTACGAAAAAACCCCAAAGAAAACGTCCCTCGACTCAGAAGGTCTGGAAGTTCTACTCAACCCCTGAGTTCAGCACGTGACATCATGTCCACATGTTCGTTCACACCGTCAGCAGTAAATAAACCATCGCTCCATTCGTTTAAATGAGTCTACAGTACGGTAGTGTTTATTACAGATCAATCCACACACACACGTCAGCTGGTTAGATCGATAACACGATCAGTTCAGCGTTTTGAGAAAGTAAACACACCTTAAACTCATGACCAGCGATATTAGCTGACCAGCTTGATGCTAACAAAACACACACAATCGTAAATGCATCCATATTTTTCCCACTTTGTAGTTGCCGAGCTTGAAAATTACACAATTCCAAAATCCGACTTCTAACTTCTGAGTTAAATCGAAAGCAGCATTAGACTTCTTCAGGTTTTACAAACACAACAAAGCAAACTAATCGAGAAGTCCTGCAAAACTACACAATCAGATAATACACCGATGGCAAGACAGGGGGCGGAGACACGACCGAAACAAAAACAAACAAACAAACAAACAAACAAACAAAAATATGTGGTGTTTGGAGCCCAGTGCAAAGTGGAAATCTGTGACAATCCACCATTTAGAAAACAAAAAAATCAAAAGAATTGATCTTTATCAGATAATAGCCATGAACTAATCGCTAACGGTTACGGGAACTGTTCAGCCATGTTAGTCGCTTTTCCAGAATTTTGTAAGAAGTTAATTTTGCACTAAAGATCTGCACTTCCCCAAAAACAGTTCATTCCCAAATCTCACCTTCTCCTCAGGGTTTAATCTCACCTGGATCTGCTCGCACTGAGCATCCTGTAAACTCACTCAGCACTGCTCATGACGTTCCCTTAACAGCACAGCCCCAAATGCTTTATTCCTCTTATTCCTGTCTCGTCTCAATCTCCCAGGATTCCCAGCGTGTCACATCACCACACGCTTCAGTAAACAACATGGACTCCAGTTCCCAGAATCCTTCACACGACTTCCAATCACACACACACCTGTTCTCAATCCCCCTTCAGTACAAAGCACACAGACACACACACACACACACACACACACACACACCTGTTCTCAATCCCCCTTCAGTATAAAGCTCTCACACACACACACACACACACACACACACACCTGTTCTCAATCCCCCTTCAGTACAAAGCACACACACACACACACACACACACACACACACACCAGTCTAATGATTCCCCAGTTTCGACATTCCTTGTTTCTGTTTAATGAAAATCATTTTAAATCTATTAATGAACACATCATACGTTTTATCCGTTTATAGTTACAATTAATGTCTGTGAAACGTTAGTTCCTGTTGTCACATACTGTATGTTATAGCAGCTATAAACAGTCGTCCCCTCACCAGCGTCTCTTTATTCTGAAAAAAAGATGAAAAAAACGCAGCTTGTCACGTGACCGAGAAACCGCAACGAAGCGTAAACTCGTCTGTCCTGAAGACGTCGGAAAACTTAAAGCTCCAGCTTCACCTCTGACTGTTACAAAGCGCCGACACTGGAGACTCCTTCCATACACATTACTTAAAATTTCTTCTCACAGAAAACTTCACCATATCAGCAATTTAAAAAAAATCCGTTTATGTGCAGCGTCTGCCGTACACGTCCCTGTAAATGAGCTGTTACTATAGAAACGATCTTTTTTGTTTTGTGCAAAAATCCTATAAATTTGTGATTTTCAGAAATTCGGAATCCAGCAGCGCTGAAAATCATAAACGCTGTTAAATTATAAATATTGACATGCGAGTCGTTCAGGTTGGATTTTTTACTTTAAGCACGTCGCTACCTCACACTGTGGACTTGAAAACGTTTCTAATTAATTTTTTCTTAAGGAGCTCGGAGTACACAAAATCGCAGATATTTATTTTTTTTTTTAAGTATTGGCACCTTAATTATTTAAAAAAATTTTCAGTGACGAACTATGCGTACTTAAAGTAATGTTTGAGCCATGCAAAGCACGGATATTTTGGTAAACACACGGCTTTAGACTAATACAGCTCTTTCCTCTTTTCACACACACACACACACACACACACACACACACACACACACACACACAGATCCCCCTGGCCTTCTCTACCTCCCTTTTCTTTTTGATTGCAACCCCTCTATTGTGAGGAAAAAGTGCCACGGTTAGCTGATGTGTCAGTCAGTGGCCGTACACCTCCACAAACACACAGCTCAATCATTAACGCGCAGGTACGGAGCAACGCCGCTGATGTGGAAGCTCATTTGGAAGACAATGGCCGCCTCTCCCCCGCCTCACACTTAACTTGTCAAGGCAGTCAAAGCACCTTAGCTGGCGGATTCAGACGATAATCTGCACGGCAGGACGTCAATTAGCCAGAAAAACAGAGCGTCTTTCAATTCCGTATATAAGATATATACAATATTTCTTCATCTACAGTAGCACCTTTCCTTACTCTACTCATCCTGTGTATTAGCCTGAGTTTCAGTTTCATATTTATAGCACACCGCTGCTGAATTCTGTCCTCTGATTGGTCAGAAGGTGTTGATTCATTCTCTATAACAGCAGCTCTGACAGTAGCGCAGGTTTATATTAATGCGCTCGCTCTGATACGTTATCGTTTCTATAGCAACGGCTCATTCACGGGGACGTGTACAGCAGACGCTCCACATTTAAAATGTCTGTACGGTGAAGGTTATTTAACATTTACGGAAGGAGTCTCCAGTGTCAGGGGTAAAGCTGTAAGTTTTCCGACATCTTCAGGACAGAGGAGTTTACGTTTTTTTGCGGCGACTAGGTGACGTTTATAGCTGCTACAACGTAAGTCAGGACAGGAACTAAACTATAAACAGCAACTATAAACAGATAAAAAGTACAATGCGTCATTCTTTAATAAAGAGAATAAATTGCTGGGGTAGTGAAGGAGTATAAAACATTCTGTTATAGAGCATGCTGTTATAGGAAAATAATCAAGTTCGAGGTGGTAAGAGTTACTTCACATCATGACACACCACCCTGTTGTTGATTATTTTCCTATAACAGCTCCACACACTGTGATTTATTCTTTACATAACATAATCCCACCAAAGATTAGTTTTAGAATGAAAATCAGAGCTTAGTTTAAACGTCTTTCCTCGACATGTTGGACTATTTTCACTTAACGTTTTCCTACATTGCCCACAATGCCATTTGACTACCTGTGTGATGCAGCGGCGCTTTAGTCTGTCCAGCTCTCTCTCACCTCTTTATTTGTACACTCTGCTCAAACAGATCAGCTTCCAGTGCATCGACTTTCGCACTAATACCGCCATCAACACCTTCATGCTAACTAGTCGAGCCGAGTCTGCGCCGTGACTCAACGTCGCGTAGCTGCATTGCATTCTGGGACTTTTGAGTATAGCGTTTGCTTGACATTGAAGCTTGCTGGAAAAGAAACCTGACGTCATTCAGACGTTTTTTATTTCTCCTACTAAACACTGAAATAACGAGGAAAAATACATCACTGACCAACAAATTAGCACCAAATTCTCCAGAGACATCACAAACGTTTCAATATACGCACATTTTTAACGTGTAGCCTTTCTGGACACAAATTTACAAACAACGTAGATCGTCGTAGGTTTTACGCAGGCTGTGCAAAACAACATTTTAAGCCTTTAGCCCATAAAAATGGTGGCGCTATTCATTTTGAGACAAAAAGGCCAAGGGTTTGGGTGAACACACTCACCGAGACGAGAGGTGAGACGCCCTCTGTGTGTTTTCCCAACGCTTTAAGTAACTAATACATCATAAACAGGACAGAGTGTGGATAAGTAAGTCCTGCATGTGTGTGTGTGTGTGTCTCAATGTCTCATGTTGAAGGAAACAGAGATGTACCAAAAAAAAAAAAAAAAAAAAAAAAAAAAAACGCTTCCCGAAACCCCGCTGTCATCCATCAACAGTTGCGACGTGTCTGGCCTAATCCGGTTTGTGACAGACACAACAACATTATGCTCAAAGCGTCCTTTTTTTATGGAGCCGGTGATTGATTTCCTCTCCGTTCCCATACTGTCCTCGCACTGATATTCACCAGATATTTATTCCCCCCCCCCTTGAAAAAAAAATTAAAAAAGAGCCGGGCGTAAGGGCCGAAGAAAAGAAAATGAGCTGTGACAAACCACAACTCGAGCAGAATCCACTCGTACCTCCGAGACGAGCTGAAAGACGCAGGGAGAGGAAAAACGACAAATATTGTACTAAAAGAGATGTTCTGCAACATTGAGAGTTAATTAAGAGGAACTCTGTGTGTGTGTGTGTGTGTGTGTGTGTGTGTGTGTGTGTGTGTGTGTGTGTGTGTGTGTGTGTGTGTGTGTGTGGGACTAGCAGCAGGACTGGAGGGAGTTCTCCATGTAACATGTAACACAGCACTTATTGGAAAGAGAAGAGCAACTCTACCTAAGCTAGGTTTCTGTGTGTGTGTGTGTGTGTGTGTGTGTGTGTGTGTGTGTAGGAGGCAGCCAGTCTCAGGCATAATTAAGGGCTGTTTTGGGAGTGAAACTGCCTCCCGTGTCGGACGCGACAGCCTCCGCAGCCATCTCTTCCCAGCTCACGCCCTTCTTTCCCACCGAGGCTTCGCTTCAAAATTTCAAATGGAAAAATTAATGTGGGAATAATAACCGAGGGCCGTGCCGCGCTAACACACTTTCACACACGCACACACACACACACATATTCTTTTACTTATTCCACAGAAGAGTAGCTCTCGGCCCCTCTACATAGCCTAATATTCCATAAAGATTCCACTTAAAGATGAAACTCTTGAGTGTTTTTTAGTGAATCGAATCATCTGAATCGTTTATTTAAACTTAAGTTCTTTCAGAGTCACTGATTCATTTGCACAAATGTCTAATTACACTGCCGTCTAAAGCCGGTTTCAGACTGTGTGGTCTTTTATAACTCGTCACGTTGCAGACTGCGTGATAGCGTGCGTTCTCAGATTATACCACGAAGATCCTCTGACGATAGACCTGCGGTTAAAGAAAATTATTTTCTCACGCTGCGCTTACGTCATGAATCAGCGCGATCTGGAAATCAGCTCGTACGGGCGCGTACAGGCTCACATTAACACCAACGTTCTTTAAAGTGAGTTTGAGGTAAAGAGGAGGTTTTTCTGTCCGTTAGCATGTTCTGTTTATCGTCATCGCCGCCAGCGTATTCGCTGCTGTCCTGTGAGTTTGCCGTCCTCCCATCGGTGGATTTTAGATAAGCTTCGTCGCAGCGCTCACACTCTGAGATCTGAATCAAACAGGACTTTGACGTCGGTTGCCTTTGGTCACATTGGCACTAAATCAGCCGTAGCTTTAAAATCGTACGTTACAAAGGCGACTCAGTCTTTGCTATTTTGTCTTATCACTAAATTTAGTCATTTCTATTTTCAAAAATTGTGTTTTGCTTTTACATTTCACACATGATCATATACAGTGTATTTCACTTTGATCATGTGTAAAGATTGCAGGTGAAAAATAAATCAGTCGCTGGAAAGCTGACGCGAAAAGTGAATTAATTTTTGGAGAAATAAGATTGGAAATATCCACATGTGGAGAAATGAAGGACAGGTGTAAATGTTCCCCGTGAGTAATGTCATTATTCACCTGTGAAGTTCGTTTAACTTCGCTTCGAATTCCCGCCTTCATGGACTTCAGTCTGTTTCCTAATCCACTAACATCTCGAGCCGACACGATGATCATCAACCTGCAGCTTGCGATTTTAACCAGGAAGATGATCCTTCACCAAACATCGATTTCAGACCTTGTTAGATCCACGCAAAATCTGCCACACAGGGTAAAGACACAAAAATCTGTTTCTGTGCTGAATTTAAGCAAACTGGAGTTAATGTGGAGTTCGGAACGACGCCAGGCCCCTCTCTCTCTCTCTCTCTCTCTCTCTCTCTCTCTCTCTCTCTCTCTCTCTCACAGCAGGACGAGGAAGAGAAACACAAGCCTGGTGAGTCTCAGGAACCCATCGAGTGCCAGGATGGTTTCAGGCTTTATTAAATCAAAGGTAAGCCCTTTTTCCCGCTCTCGGGCGATGGGATACGAGGAGGTGGAGAGCGGAAGACGAGAAAGCACAGATAAGCCGCTGAAGCCGGGGATGCCCGCTGGCTTGATGTTTAAACATTTGAAAGAGATAGAGGGAAAAAAAACATGCCATGCAGCTCATTGCTCTGTGTTTTGGGCCTCGTTTTTCTCCTGATGTAAAGGAATTTGACGATGTGTGCAAAATCATACAGAGAGAAAGAGAGAGAGAGAGAGAGAGAGATCTGAGGATAAACATCTCACGAGTGTAAGGAAGGTTCATCATCATTTTCATCTAAATGAAACTGAACATCAGTGCAAACGATGGCTGGATGAACAGAAGCCAAAGCTGACATTTACGTCTGGAAATGGTTCCCTCACACCAGATGTGGTCGAGTCGCCGAGACCTGTTTGCCTTCCAAAGTACAGGAAGCTCAAAGCATCAAAAGCAGTTTAGCATCAAGTTTTAGCTGAAAAGTTTGTTTAAGTAACACTAGGCCTCATGTAACAATCTTTTAGTAAAGACGTGTGTTTTGTTCGACAGAGTTTTAGGGCCAGGGTTTAAAAAAAAATCAAGATTTCAACAAGAAGTTGTAATATTTTGAGAAAAAAGTCATAATAATACTACGACGAGTAAAACGAGTGACGGCAAAGCTATCGATGGTTACATCTGCATGGTCACGTCCCGCACAATGTCCTGTCGCTTCTTGTCGCTTGCTCTGACTTTATTTTTTATAACTTTCTTTCTCAGAATATTATGATTTTGTTCTCCAAATCTTACGACTTTATTCTCAAAATATTACGACTTTGTTCTCAAAATCTTGATTTCGTTTTTAACAGTTTCCCTAAAACGCCTTCGTAGTTTTCGGCTAAACCAAACTAAAAAATTCCACCAGACTTACAAACGGTTCACTGATTTTCTTTGCGCTCACGTGAACGTGTTCATCAGTGATAATCAGCCATGAATTACCAGGCACATTCACGACTTTTAGCCACATTTAGCCACGCCCACTAAACGCCATTAAACATCCTGTGTTCCTCTGGTGCCCCCTGGTGGCTCAGGGCCTGTAAGCAGCTGCTTGTAGCTAGAAACAGCCCTGTAAGTACTAATAACATAAACAAGTCTTTACCAAGTGCATGTAGAAATCACAAAAACTCACCCCAGATACACAGATAACACAGTGCCAGCGCTAAATAAATCACTATAGAATTATATAATTTAAAACAATTTTCCTCTTTTTATTCATCGATCCAAATCTCCAGAACACATGGCGTTTCTGCAGCGCTACAGCTCGGTCCTTTGGCTCAGTTTAGAAGCTGAAAACACACGACATGTTTGATTCACTTCCTGCAGGTGACTCATATGAACTCTAGTGAGAAAGCGATTCGACTCCGAATCGACTCACCTGCAGGAAGTGAATCAAACATGCCGTGTGTATCCATTTTTTTTTTTTTTTAGATAATGTGCTAATCTACGTTGCTAATCTGAGCCAAAGGACGGAGCTGTAGAACTGCAGAAAATATCCATGTGTTCTGGAGATTTGGACGTGACACATAAAATAGTTTAAACAATTATATATATATAATTATCAAATCAATGTCTGTGTTCTCTGTGCTCGGGTGAGTTTTCTCTGTATGTTTACACACGTTATTTGGTAAGAGTTTGTTTATCTGTTTATCTTTACGAGGACTTTTTTCGCCACACGCCACTCAGACACCATTTTTCACTATTCGGTCGATGTGCAGTGCGAAAACAAACCAAACCAAACTACTGAAAACCTAAAAGGATGAATTTCACTCTGATTTGGACTTAAACTGTCTTGGTCAGTTTTTTAAGTCCAAAATACGTCCCCAGTTCCACACACTCGCCCTGTTACCACCTAGAACCTGACAGACTGTGAAAGAGCGCTAGCAAATTAACTGGCAACCCATTTAGTTAACTTTCTGTCTTCTTCTTCTTCTTCTTCATTTCTTTCTTGTTCTTTCTCAGTGTTAGTGAGAACGAAGTTAAATTCCTTACAAAGTGAATCAGAAGCTGACTTATGAGGAGACACACACAGACGAATCACTCGCTCCTTCCCTTCCACCAGGTGCAGGTTCCTTTAGATTGGATACGAATGTGAAGAATAAAAGGAGGATAAATCAGAGTCTGATGGTGACACGAGTGAAACGCAGCTCCTCCCGCAGCGAGCGCTTTTTCCCGCAGGGGCGTGTAGCGATAATTACCGCCTCCCCACAGCCCCGAGACTCGACACGCTTTCTAATCCCTGCATCAAAGACCAGACGCGACGAACTTTATGAAATTTTTATTCAGTATGTTCACTTTCCTGCTGTACTCCTGTCTCTGACAGAAAGAGGAAGAAGAAGGAGAAGAAGGACACGTCCACGCTTCCTTCCTTCCTGCCTGCGAGCGCTGCAGCGGTGTTTTAGCATCTAACAAGTTTTCCGAGCTGCCAGGAGCAAAAAAAAAAAAGATCAGGAAAGAAGAAAGAAAAACATGAAGAAAGTCGGAGTTGAAGTTAGAACAAGGCTCAGAGGCCTGATGATGATCGTTTCACTAATTACAGACGCAGAACAGAGGAACATCACGACCTTTTTCTCTTAATTTACGCCACTGAATTCTGGATTGTGATTGGTCAGAAGGTGCTGATTAATTTCCTGTAACAGCAGCTCTGACAGTAGTAGCAGCACAGGTTTATATTAATGCGCTCGTTATCGCGTGTAATCGTTGATATGGTGAAGTTTACTCATCATGAAGGAGACGGTTACGGAAGGAGTCTCCAGTGTCAGAGGTGAGGTCGTAACTTTACGTTTTTGACGATATCTTCAGGACAGAGGAGTTCACGCTTTGCGGTTTCTCGGCAACACGACAAGCTGCTGGTATTATTTTCGCACAGTCTGCAGTTTGTTATTCCACTTATACCACAGCAATTTGCCAACATTGCAATGTTTAATTTATTAATGAAGGTTACATAAGACATTTTAACGGTTTATTTAATAGCTAGATTTAATTTTGCGGAACATCCGAGAGACAAGTTAGTTCCTTTTCTCACTGTTACGTTATAGCAATGATCAATACTTGTTCCCTCACTCTCACTCGTTCATTCTCTCTCTCTCTCTCTCTCTCTCTCTCTTTCTCTCAAAAACGCAGAGTGTAAACTCCTCTGTCCTGAAGACATCCCCATGCTGGTGGGAAACTCTGCAAAGCGCTGACACTGGAGACTCCTTCCACAAATATAAAAGAAACATCTCCTAATAAAAAAACTCACCTCTTCGATGGATACACATTTTTCTTTCCTGAACAACATGTTTGTTTGTTTTTTTTTTTTAAATCTGTTTATTATTATTCTTAGCTTATGTGGAGCGTCTGCTGTGCGAGTCCCTGAGAACGAGCTGTTACTAGAGCAGCAGTAACCTTCAGAACAGGAGCATTAATAGAAACCCGTGCTGTTATACTGTACAATAATAATAATAATAATAATAATAATAATAATAATAATAATACACATCTACTGACCAATCAGATTGGAGCACTCAGCCACGCTGTGATACAAGTCATTATTTTGACGTAACTTGCAGTTATTTTAAGATATCAAGCCAAAATAGTGAGATGAAACTCAAAATGCTGCTAAAAGATCTTCATTCAGGGATTCTGTACTCAATTTATTCAGTTCTATATACAATTCTACTCTCCTGGGCAAAAAAAATGGCACACTATTAAGCGTTTAATGATCTTACCAACAAATCACTGGTCAGGAAACGAGCAAGAATGAAACAAATAGATAAAGGAACGTAGTATGGGAAGCTTTTCCCTTCGATTTCTTTGTCTTTAAAAAAAAAAAACATCCCAGAAGACATTTTTGGAAAAGTTTGTACACCCAGACATGTGTTTAGTTTGAATTTTACATCAAACGTTTTAACTTATTGATATGATAATGCGTACAAGACGACTATGGAAGGGAATTTCTTTTGTTTTTAGCTTTTTTTTTTTTAGCATCTGTTTATCTGCTGCATTTGCTGTTTAAAACCATTAAATATATTTAATAATATTCACCGTTTTGGGCTTTGGTCCATTTTTTTTTTTGCCCAGGAGTAAAGATAGAAATACATTTCCTTATAATTTTTATTTTATCCTAAAGGGACACAAACTTTTGCACTAAATTTGAGGATGTGCATGTCATGAAAACCATCTAACATTTTATCAAATTGTCCTTTTATACTTTTTAAAAAATCCTACACTGCTAAAACTTATAATAATAATCTCCATCAGAGTGAAGGTTCTGTTCTTCTGTAAAGGACACCGAGCACGTCCCGTCACCTGGCCGCGAGTGTGTGTGTGTGTGTGTGTGTGTGTGTGTGTGTGTGTTGACATCTCTGCAGCACCACAAACACACGTCCGTCCTCCCCACCTTCACTCTCGGCCTTCATACGGACGCATAAATCACTCGGGTTCTGTGTTTAAATAATTAAAGAGCTTTAATTTATCAGGATTTAGCGCTTTCAGACATCACATGTGACAAGCTGGAGGAAAAAAAAAAAAGAGAGAAAATGACACAGCAGTGGAGGAGGAGAGGAACGAGAGAGAGAGAGAGAGAGAGGGAGAGAGAGAGAGAGAGAGAGAGAGAGAGAGAGGGGAATGATAAATGAGAAAGTGAAAAAGAGACAGGACGAGGAGTGAGAAGATAAAAAAAAATTAAATCAAATCACAGAGTAGTTTCAGAACAGGAGATGGTTAGAAATCAGTGTGTGTGTGTGTGTGTGTGTGTGTGTGTGTGTGTGTGAGTGTGTGAGTGTGTGAGTAAGCATGCATGGAGAATTAAGTACTACAGTTGTTATGGAGATGATAAACACATCACCCATAAAATCCATAAATAGGTTTATTATTAGGAAAAGACGTCTATGATCATGAACATCTTACAGAACTTTCATTTATTTATTTAACATTTTATTCCTTTTTTATTCTTTACAGGTTTCCCTTTTTAAAAAATATTATGTATCGTAGTTATGTACGTGTTTATTTATTTATTCATTCATTCATTCATTTATTTATTTATATTTTCATTTAAAGAAACAAACAAAATGATTAAAAGAACATTTCAGGGGAAAAGTTCGGGTCCACAATCAAGAACAGTATTTTTTTTGTTGTTGTTGTTGTCTGTTAAAATATATTTTAATAATTACTGATTAATGACTGATTTACTAATTATTGTATAAATTTTAAAATATATTTTATACATTTATAGATATTTATCTCAGGTTGAAAAGCTATAATAAAATTTAAATATGAATTTTAAAATGTATTTTTTGTTTTCAAATTAATTATTGACTAATGATCGATAAATTATTGTATACAGTTTAAAAGATTTTTTTTTATAATTTGCTTAATACTTATTTCAGGTTAAATATAAAAAATGTTAAGGTTTTAAATATGAATTTAAAATGTAAATATTTGTTTTGAAATTTGATGTATTGGCTGGATTTTATAAAGACGAGATTAAAGAACAACCAGATGTTTATATTTTACTCTAGAATCCATACTTTGGACAAATTTGCAAATTTGAAGGATTACTGAATGCAAAAAAAAATAAACAAATAAATAAATAAAATAAAAAGTTTAAAGAATTATAAATAGAGAGAGAGAGAAAAAAAAAGCTAAAAACATGAGTTTGATCAAAGAAACATTTACAAACGTAAAAAAAAAAAAATTGCAAGATCATAAATCATATAATAATAAAATTAGTGTCATGTTTTAAAAATTGAATATCGGCCCACACACACACACACACACACACACACACACACACACACACACACACACACACACACACACACGAACCCTAATCATATTGCATCCAAAGAGACGTTAATGGATGCTGGAGAATGGAGCAACACTGCCCCCTACTGCACAGGAAGTAAATGAACACTTCCCCCCCCAAAAAAAAAAAATAAATAAAAAAGAAATAAAAGCACTCAAGCCATAAATGTTCAGGTAATTCTTTTAAACTTTTATTTTCTCTTTTTTTTTGTTGTGATATTAAAGAGTCAGCATTTCCTCTTATATACTCCAGAGTGTAAATAAACCAGCACCACAGCTGTGAGATCTCTTCATAACTATGTTTTTAATCTCTGGTAATAATTATAATAATTATAAATGATAATAATGATAATAAACTGTATGTGTGTGTAAAGATGTAAAGCAAGAACTGGGAGTATAAAGACCTGAAAACGAAACCTGAAAAGGCACTGAAATACAATTTAAATTTCTAAAATAAACGTAAATAAAGATGTTTTTTCGGTTTTAAACGGCATCGTGTCATCACCCAAAACTACCTCTACATTTTCAAACGCGTTACTCGCACATTGTGCATTTTACATTGTTGTACTGAGCCCAAGATAAAGCTGTGATCTGATTGGTTAATCTCTCTCGCTCTCTCACACACACACACACACAGTGTTTACAGAATTATGCAATCCAAGATATAAAACGGACAGAAAATTATGGCTGAATATTATTTTAATCTCAAACTCTGCACACGTCGATTATTTGATAGCTATTATACAACACACACACACACACACACACACACACACACACACACACACACACACACACACACACACTGCTTTGGTTAAACAGATTAAAACCGAAAAAGAAAAAAAAACGCTTCTCAAATAATGTGGTGGATAAACCCTGGAGCTCAGTGATTATTCGATATGTGTTGTAAACCACAGACTTGACGCGTTCTCCCGTTCTCCCGTTCTCCGGAGAACCCTCAGTTATCCGTGAGCGAGCGCTGGATGGCCTCCTGCACCATCGCGTCCTCGTCTGCGGTGTAATCCTGAAACACAGCGGCGAAGCAAAAACGTTAGAAAGAAAAAACAGTCTCAATTTGAGTAGCAAAACTAGGACCCCCCCCTTCTATTTTCATTAAAACTGAGGGTGCCAATACTTCTGGCGCAGCAGTGCAAAGGTGCAATTATTCAGTGAGGAGAAAAATATATATATTTTTACATTTTTTCAGAGATTTAATATGATTATAATTAATGCAATGCAGAAATACAGTTGATCTGATTTTCACATTAAGCTGGTATTAATAACCGCAGTAATGTTTTTGTGATGTCATCGCGATGATGTCATCATTAATCTCCGTACACAATAATGTTAGCAGTTTAACTGTTTAAGGAATAATGCAAATGTACACGATTTTCCCTTGTTTTTTTTTTTTTCTCTGACAGTCGAGACTGTTTTTTAAAATGTTACTTTTTTGAATTAAGACTCCGCCCATCAGGCCCCGCCCTCTAAGCGCCGCCGCATTACTTTTAAAACTTTTAAACGTGTACTTCGCATATCTTTAATCCCACTTCCCTGTTTACTTGCCTTACTTCTCTAGCGTTCCTGGGGTTCTCCTATCTCTCCCTCCGTGAGAACCCTTAAAGGTTCTACACAGAACCCTACAACAGACCGTTCCCTCTCAGGAAGGGTTACGAGCAGAACCCTTTCAGGAGAAGAACCCATTCGACATTTTTACATTTAACGTATTTACCTGAAGGTTTCGTCCAACGCGACTCACAACTGAGACGACCAGTAATTATCCGATTAAAGAACCCTTGGAGAACCTTTTGTTCCATGGACCAGGAAGCTAAATGTTAAAATCACAGGTTCTAGATATTAAGAAGAAAATAAGGAGCAATAATTTAGCAGTAATATTTAAAAAAAGAAGAAAAAAAAAAGGGTTCTTGGGTTGTCCCTCTCAGAGAACTCTCAAATGTTCTACAACAGAGTAAGGGTTCAGAAAGTATCAGAAAGGGTTCCACATAGAACCTTTTTTGAAGAAGGTAAAGCGTAAAGTGTGTGATGTGTGTAAAGTGTGTAAAGTGTGTGATGTGTGTAAAGTGTGTGATGTGTTATGTGTGTAAAGTGTGTGATGTGTTGTGTGTGTAAAGTGTGTGATGTGTGTAAAGTGTGTGATGTGTTATGTGTGTAAAGTGTGTGATGTGTGTAAAGTGTGTGATGTGTGTGATGTGTGTAAAGTGTGTAAAGTGTGTGATGTGTGTAAAGTGTGTAAAGTGTGTGATGTGTGTAAAGTGTGTAAAGTGTGTGATGTGTGTAAAGTGTG
>CM074989.1:1137298-1154845 GCA_037576825.1 Pangasius krempfi | reverse complement strand
CTAGTGTTGTCCCTTATTATCAATGCAAAATGCTCACTAACTAAAGAGGATTTATGCTGATGTTGCCCCAAAACCCTCTTTTGTTCAGGCGTTTCCACACTTTTGGAGGGCAGTGTATGTTTTATACAATATAAGCCTGTTTTTAAAAATCATGTGCTGTTATTTAACAAAAAAAAATATGTGTATAAGTTTAAAGTAAATTTTTTAACATTTATGGAAGGAGTCTCCACAGTCAGTGCAGTGAAAAGGCCAGTTCACACCGGACACGTTGAAGATCTTATTCGATTGCGTTATAAAAAGCATTTCAGTCCACATCGAGCGCATCGGAGGCACGTTAGAGTTCACGTTTTTAAATACGCACTGCACTGCCCTTGTTTCACACTTTGTGTATTTTATTCACTCGTGTTTGTGAGTTGGTTGTAAACGCCACAGAAATCCACTGACATCTTAAATCTGCATAGCAAAGTGTTAGTACGCTATGAAACTCTTTACGCCAATATGACGTAACAAAATGTCTCACGTCACGTTTTTTTTAGGTGAACGGTTTTGTAATTACAGCTGACAGATCGTACGAACAAAACAGGTTTAAGAAGGAAAAGAGTTACAGCTTCCTCTGCTTTTGGTCTTTGGGCGCTTTACGTTCAGTCTGTTGTAATGGCGCCCTCTTCAGGACAGTTCTGCAAAATAAACATTTAAGTAGCAGTGCTTTGGAAAGACAGGTGTAGATGACCTCGTTGTGTTTTCATATTTAAGCAATATCGCACATGCTATATGCCGAGTGCTGTAGCTAATCATAGCTAATCACAGCCATACTGATATTCAGCTTTTATACAGCAGTTCTATAAACAATAAATTAATATCTAGTAAGTGACATTTCAGACACAATATGGACAAATGTTCTGTTTATTTTTGCTAGCGGAAATAGATGCAGAAAAAGCCACACCCACTTTATAGCACATCAGCTATCTGGCTAGCTAGCTCACATTGATTTCTACAATTCCATTAAAGGTGCTCCCAGTGAAACTGGCTTCACTTCTTCTTCTTCATCTGACGAGCTTTTATGTTTAAAGTCAATAGTTATATTCGTGAAGAACTTATCTTTTGCCAAGTCCGCCGACGATGTCACTAACTCTACTGTAGTAACCGTTTCGAACTAGGAAGTTGAATTTTATGTGGCGAACACAGACGAGCGGAGTGATACACACAGTGAAACGTCCCAGAGCGGTTATAGGAAATATGAGCACTGTTGGAACACCGCCCGACCAATCAGATTAGTGGAGCAGAACTAACTGTTATAGTGTCTAATATCTATTATCCTGTATAGTAATGAGCAACAGGTGGGTGGGATTAGTAACCGGGAGATTCATACCGGCGTGGCAGAGAGGGAGAGAGGGGGCGTGGTTCTCAGCGGTGGATTTGGTAGCTTTCAAACTAAACTATTAACTATTCCATTAATTATTAAACAGTAAACAGTTCATATATCTCTCAAAACATTTACAGAAATGTTACTTGATGATGGCATGCTGGAATTCACAGTGTTGCTTCCTCCTGCCAGTAGCTCGTACATAAAAACACACCTGAGACGTGTCCCGTGTGGACCGAGGTCTTGGCGTGACGCCTACGTGACACGTCTGGTCAGAATTAAGGCTGTAGCTTTACGTTTTCAGACACAGGAATGTGTGTTACTGCTACATTATCATGCCAATGCGTCCTAAATGACAAAAGACACTGAATGATGATTTTTTCTTTTCTTTTAACCAGGGATTAAACCCGGGAACCTTTAAATCAGCAGAGCACAGCTAAAATTCATTAAGCTGCGGTAACGCGTGATGCTTTTTCATTTTCACGATCTTAATCTTGAACCTGGAAACCCTGTGACGAGACAATAATTACATTCTTTAAATCTAAACTGTTTGAAGCTTTTAGAGAAATTAAATCTGTGCTGAATGATGAAGATAAAGTCCTCAGCCCTTAGTTCTTAGTTCATGTCCTAAGGCTCCTAAGAAAAGGTGACGACGCTGAGGCTGGTTCCCAAATATGTACATGAGAAAAAGTGACCGTCTGAATTAATATATTTACTTTGGGCCATGAAGGCTACTGGGGGAACCGGCATGAGTAATGGATGACTGGGACTGAAATGAAAAATAAAAATGAATTGAATGAATTAAATAAGACCGAGTCTGGCACTGGTTCAGTTTTATTTATTAGAGCCGTAAGTTACATGTCGATGAGTTTTTGTGTAACAGCAGCTCTGACAAATCACAAGTCAATGTTCTAATACGTTATCGTTTCTATAGTAACCCTAGCTCATTCACAGGGACGCTCCTCTAATAATAAACACATTACAAACCATGTTGATGTGGTGAAGTTTTCCGTAAGGAGAAATGTGTTTATTTAACACGTATGGAAGGAGTCTCCAGTGTCAGGGCTTTGTAACAGTCAGAGGTAAAGCTGTAACTTTTAAGTTTTCAGACATCTTCAGGACAGGAGTTTATGCTTCTTCGCGGTTTAACAAAACACGACAAACTCTATTTTTTTGTCTTATCAACTTCAAGAGAGAGAAAAAAAAGAGAAGCTGCTGAAGGAACGACTGTTTACAGCTGCTGTAACGTAAGTGAGAACAGGAACTAACTTGTTTCGTGGACGTTCCACATCATTAAATGTAACTATTAACAGGTGTATGATGTGTTGCTTGTTAATTAATAAACAAACTGTAATCATTGGCTAGTTGCTGTGGTATAAGAGGAATAAAACGCTTGGCGATGTGCTGTTACAGGAACTTCGAGTGATAACAGTAAGTCTGCTTCATCACATCATCCTGTCGTTGATTATTTTCCTAGAACCCCACGTCATGGGGTGTTTTATTCCTTACTTATTGGCAATAATGGAAGGGGCTATGGGTCGCTAATGGGTTTTAGAAGAAGAGAAAATTATGACAATAATCTGTGCCTCTCCTCCATATCAGGGAACAAGTTCTCCTCGTCCCATGCCGTGTTGTTGGTGGTCGGGGTGTGGTGCTACTCCGCCATCTTCGCTGTAGGTCCTCTATCAGGCTGGGGTCAGTACAGTCACGAGCCCTATGGCACCGCCTGCTGCATCGACTGGTTCGCTCCTCACGACAGCCTTCTTGCCATGTCCTACATCATATGCCTGTTGTTCTTCTGCTACATCGTGCCTTGCACCATCATCTTCCTCTCCTACGCCTTCATCCTGGTGACGGTGCGCGGGTCTCGGCAGGCGATCCGGCAGCACGTGTCTCCACAGAACAAGATCATCAACGCTCAAACCCGCATCATCAAGGTGGTTTGCTCAGACATTCAGGCTCTTCAGGTGTCTAAATGCCATATTTGTTCGAGCTCATGTGGAATAAATTATGTGTAGAATTGAATTAGCTCAGTATTCATGAGCTTTCTTGAGACGGTAGCTCTAAAACGAGTAGCCTGTAGGCAATAAGGGTGTGTGTGTCTGTTCAGTGAAATGAAGAAACGATGGCTGGCTACAGTGACCGCTAACCGAAGTCACTAAGCAAACAACGCTAATGCTACAGCAGAACGGAGTGCTAAGAAACTCTTTAAAGAAAATATCATTTAAAAAAGCAAGAGAAGAATTGCATTAGGGATTAGAGGATAAACTTGATGTAGTCTGTTCTCTTTGGGTCGCTGATGTGGAAAGAAATGGATTAAATTCATTAAAAAAGCATTTTTGACCAAAATGCTCTGAAGTCTTGGAAGGAATACTGTCATTATACCACACCCATCAAGCTTTTTTTTTTTTTTTTTTGCTGAAGCAGCGAATCAAATTTATGCACAGCTCAGTTTTTCTTCCGGTCTCCTTTCTAGTTTCTGATATTTCCCGTGTATGCTTCATCTTCATCGCTGATATCAGATTGTTGTTCTTTCTCTACTCAGCTCTCCGTGGCTGTATGCATAGGCTTCCTGGTAGCATGGAGTCCGTACGCTGCCGTGTCCATGTGGGCGGCCTTTGTGAATCCGAACGCAGTTCCTCCGATAGCGTTTGCCACAGCGGCTGTGTTTGCCAAATCCTCCACCCTTTATAACCCCCTGATCTACCTGGGCTTCAAGCCCAACTTCCGCAGGTCCCTTCGCAGACGGACGTTGTGCTCGTGCCTGTGCCGGCCGGAGACGGTGCGGAAAAACGCAGACAAGGAAAATTGCCATTCCACTCACAACTCCATTGGACCTCACAAAAGCCACCGAACTTGTAGGTACTGCCTGGACCACACTTCTGGTCACTGCTTGGACATCATGCCCCAGAGGACGGCCCGGATCCTGACCGGCTGCACGCACAGCGAGGTAGCGGTCAGTCAGATATCTAATGAGATGCAGAGTGACTTCCTATAGATCCATAAAGAATACTTCCTTTGTGTTGCCACACAAACAGGAAGCAATGCGCCTCAAATTTACAGCCAAATAGCGTGAAGAAGAACCTTGGAGGAACCTTGGACAGGATCTTTGTGCTTGTTGTTCTGTGACTATTCCAAGGCTCTGGAGATGTAAAAAAAAAAACATGATGCTTGACCGTTCATATCAAACAGTGCTGATGAAGATCGTTTCTGGCCAACAAGCTGCTGTTTAAATACTTCCACGTATTCCTAACTTGCGTCTAGAACCGGTGAACGATCTGTTATAAACATGACAGAGGAGGTGTTGAAGGATGTAATGAAATCTTCTTTTAACAACCATTTCTTAATCAAGCCTCAAATCAAAGTTCTAAGCTTAATATTCTTGTGCAATGTCAATTTTAATGTTAATGATGATGTTTACTTCATGTGACCCTGAACGTTACTTAAGTAATATATGTCCCAAAACTAAACACAGCTACAGTAAAAGGACATAAGTTTCTACGACTAAATGCTCCAGTTTGACGATAAATCAGGATGTAAACTTGATCTTAATTTAGACTGTTAATTGAGAATGTTAGTTTCATCACAGTCAGCTACGGTGCATCGTCGCTAGTAGTGCATTAAAGCTACGTTCACACTACGCACTATTCGGATTTTTTCCTCAGATCAGAGTTGTCTATCCTGACGGTTCATATTTATAACCGCAAATGAAAGACACAGGATAGAAACAACCTATTTATCAACTAACACAAAACAGCTGGACACAATCAGGTGACACACAACGGACAAAACAGGAGTGGAGACAGGACCAGGAAGTGAAAACAGATACGTCACAATAAGATTCGTAACATGGATCCGATCTAGGAGCACACATGAAATTAGCTCAGGCCTGATTTTGATTTTTGTTTCCATACAATTCTGAAAAAAAAATCAGATCTGTGTCACATTAAGGCTGAAAATCAGATTTGTGTCACTTTAACCTGGTAATGTGAACGGAGCCTAAATAACTGTAGATCGAACACAATCTAACAGGATTGCAGGATCTAGCTTCAAGGAAATTTTATCGAATTAATCGTAGATGAATCAAGAAAATCTGAAGGTTTATGATAAAGTGGTATGCAAAATATATGGCTGATACACACCGATCAGCCATAACATTAAACCCACTGACAGGTGAAGTGAATAACGCTGATTATCTCGTTACAATGGCATCTGACAAGGGTTGAGAGATATTAGGCAGCAAGTGAACAGTCAGTTCTTGAAGTTGATGTGTTGGAAGAGGGAAAAATGGGCAAGTGTAAGGATCTGAGTGACTTTGACAAGCGCCAGATTGTGACGGCTAGACGACTGGGTCGGAGCATCTCCAGAACAGCAGGTGTTGTGGGGTGTTCCTGGTGTGCAGTGGTTAGTACCTACCAAAAGTGGTCCAAGGAAGAACAACCGGTGACCCGGCGACAGGGTCATGGGCCCAAGGCACACTGATGCATGTGGGGAGTGAAGGTCTGTCAGGTCCGATCCCACAGAAGAGCTACTGTAGAACAAATTCCTGATAAAGTTAAAGCTGCTCTGATAGAAAGGAGTCAGAACACACAGTGCAGCTTGCTGTGTATGGAGCTGCGTAGCCGCAGAGCGGTCAGAGCGCCCATGCTGACCCCTGACCTCCACCGAAAGCTCCTACAATGGGCACGTGAGCATCAGAACTGGACCACGTGTGGCCTCTTTTCGGATCAGAGCTGTTTTGGCGGCACAAGCAGGACCTACACAATATTAGGCAGGTGGTTTTAATGTTATGGCTGATCAGTGTACTTCTGTTTCTCTTGCAACAAAAACACAAAGTGAATCTCTATCTGAAGACGCTGACGGATGAAGAAAAGGTGTTGTGATGACGCACTTTTAAAAATAAGAATGATTTAAAAAATGATTTGTGACGTGTGTTACTTACAGTATGTCCAGTAATCAGTGCACAGTTTGCAGTCCAGAAACAAAGCTCTCATTAAAATACTTCAATAATAATCACAGTCTAAAATGTTTCACCAGCAAATTTCTACAACCTGTTTAAGAAAGTATGAAAGTATGAAAGTAAACGTTATTTATATAGCACGTTTTCAAAGCCAAAGGTTACAAATGACTTCACGATAGAGCAAAAAATAAATAAAATAGGATAAAAGAATGTGAAATATTTAATATAATATGTACTTTTTCATTCATTGATGTCATTTATTGTTGTGTTTGGTGTTTGATATTATTGCAGCTCTAATAATAATAATAATAATAATAAGGAGAAGAAGAAGAAGAAGAAGAATTGCTAGAATTACTGGTTTTGTGGGAATTTTATTTATTAATTTATTTATTTTACAATATCTTTAAGCTAAGCTGCAAATCCAATCAAACCAGCAGCTCAATGTCGCCGAAGATGTCTATTTATAGCTAATGTTTTTTTTTTATTTATTCTTTTATTTATCAATATGCAAAATATAAACTCCGATGCTGTGATATTTTACGAGCCACACTTCACACCATGCTGCGATTTTTAAAAAATGGTATTTCTCAAGAGCAAATTTCAGCGCGTTCTCGCGGAGGCAGCAGTTCGTTAGGAGCACGCTCGCTCTGCTGATGTCTTATGAATTTTACAATATGACAGTGTGACCTGAATATATAAAGATGGCAAGATGTTTTTTTTTTTTAAAAATAAAAACGGTAAATAATTTCATATTTGAGCCTGGGGAAAATATGTGGCCATTTTTGTCTCATAAAAAGTCCACACTGATGATCAACTTCTATGTGAAATGCCCCGAGGTTTCATGAGGAAATGCAGTGCGTGAATAAATATGTGAATAATAAAACTAAGTTAGTTTTAAATACAAATTTTTCAAATGCCAAAAAAAAAAAAAGCAACTTTTCAGGTTTTCATTAATACACAGAGTATTCTTTCTAAGCAATTTTGTATTGCATTATTGTAGTTTTTTTTTTTTATTTGAATAAAAATTATTTTCATTTCTTTCAGCATGTTTAAAAAAAAATCAATGGAGAATAAAAATAAAAACATGCAGCAGCTTTTTCTCCTACATGTTGAGGTTCGTGCTATTAACTCATCACACACTCTGACTCAGGCGATTTATTAATGTGATGTACTCTTGGTCATTTGCATGTACGTATGATTTTTATATGATTGTTTATTGCTGTTTATCTTTCATTATATGAAACTGTGAATATACCTCAGAACTTTATTGCTTATTATCTTCTGCAAAGATTTCTGCAAACTCCAGAGCTGGAGATCTCTGGTTTATCGGTACAAGTGGATGCTAAACTGTGATCAAATATTACCTGCTGATTAAAATGCCTTTTTAATCATTATTATAATTTTTTTGTTGTCTCACAAACGAATTTTAATACATCAGCTATGCACTGTTGCCGTATAAATGTACTACACTGCTTTAACAGAGCTCATCTCAGAGCTCGTCCTCTTGTTCTATCGGTTCTGTTATCTGTATCTCCCACGTGATAGTGGAGCTGTTATTACTCTGTAACTAAATCCTAATTAATTGTTATTATAATTATGATTAAAATAAATGAGTGCTCTTGAATTATTCATGAATTATGATGTTTCTCTGCATGTCTTACGGGACCACACAGAGCCTGTCAAAGTCTTGGTGTAAAGTTTTAGGAGCAGTTTATATACAGGAATGTAAACAATTTTAACAATTTCCTCTAATTCCTCTAATTAGAATAAAGGCAGCCATATTGAAATCATATGAAATCATACTGAAAGCTGAAGAACAGCTTCACAAACCTCTTCTAAACTCGTGGATCGGTCAGGTGGCGTTGATTAATTTTCTATAACAGGTTTATATTAATGAGATTGTTCTATTCAAGTCAATTCAATTTTATTTGTATAGCGCTTTTAACAATTGACATTGTCACAAAGCAGCTTTGCAGAAATAAATGGATTAAAAATATATATATATTGTAAAAATGTGAATTTATCCCTAATGAGCGAGTCAGAGGCGACGGTGGCGAGGAAAAACTCCCTGAGACAATATGAGGAAGAAACTCATGTACTATATGGACAAATAGTGCAATTGTGCAACCAGTAAATTCATCACAGTTTCAGCAAGAAGTCCGGTTGGTTAAAATCTATCCGCTGTCCACTGATGGAGTCCTGAGTACGAAGCTGCTCGTGGCAACTGCAGCCCCAAAGCCACTACAGCAATCGCAGTCCCGAGCCATTACAGTACAGCTCCCCATATGTGATCCTCAAACCATCTCCACAGCCCCCAGGTGGCACCATCCCCAGCAAACCACACGGTTCTTCAGGTCGTCCATATGGGGCCTATGACAGCATAACTAAAAGAGAGAGCCAGAAGCTAACACAGACATGAGGGCACCCTGGGACATAAGACAGCCAGCCACTCCACCGTCGACAAACCTGAGTGAACGCGTGAGAGTTCACCACAACACTCAATGCCTGTGAACCCTCCAGACCTGCCCCTATACCTAAGAAAAAAACTATTCACAAAAAGCTTGACTAAACAAATATATTTTCAGACTAGACTTAAACACTGAGACTGTGTCTGAGCCCCAAACACTAAGTGGAAAGCTGTTCCATAACTGTGGGGCTTTGCAAGAGAAACCTCTACCCCCAGCTGTAGCCTTCACTATTTGAGGTACCAACAAAGAGCCTGCACCTCTACTGCACCTCTACCCCCAGCTGTAGCCCGCACTATTCAAGGTACCAACAAAGAGCCTGCACCTTTTGCTCTAAGTAGGCGTGGCGGATCATAAAAGACCAAAGGTTCGCACAGGTACTGTGGCGCGAGACCATTCAGTGCTTTATAGGTCAATAGTAGTATTTTATAATCAATACGAAATCTGATTGGGAGCCAATGCAGTGTGGATAAGACAGGGGTGATGTGGTCATATCTTCTGATTCTAGTAAGGACTCTCGCTGCTGCATTCTGGACTAACTGGAGCTTGTTTATGCTCCTACTGGAACATCCAGACAGTAAGGCATTACAATAGTCCAACCTAGTGGTAATAATAAGAGGTAAGAGGTTCTAATATGTTATTGTTGTTATAGTTTGGCGGATGCTCCACATAAATGGATTTAAAGAAATGCATTGATATGGTTTGATATTGCATTGAAATTCTGTTTATTTAACCGTTATAGAAGGAGTCCATACTCCAAACCTTTTATACACAGGGTGTCCCAAGTGTCTCCATACGTAGGGGACTGTGTACTCCAGCAGCATGTTGGTCGTGCCTTCGTCAGTGGATGTTCTTTGTAGACGTCCATGTCTCGGTTGGTCCTCAACACTTCCAGTCTTTTTGAATTTGTTCATAAGTTTGGTGACAGTGTGGTGTGTGATGTGCTCACCATGTTTCCTGTTAAAGTCCATCGCAACCTTGCGACAGCTTCCCGATCCAGACATGAGAATGATTTCAGTACGTTCTTCTTCTGTCAAAGGCTTTCTTAAAGGCTATCTGAAAAAATATATATAAAAAGTATAAACTAAATATGAAAAATTTTGCAAAAACGGGTTATATTCCCCCCATGTATGGAGACTTATAGGACACTCTGTATTAATATATTAAATATAAATAATATTCATTAGCATTAATAGTAATATATAAGAAGCTTCCTTTTAGAATTATTTTTATACAAAACACAGTAAATATTTGTGAAACAGGCATCATACAAACAGCCTTAAGGACCTTTTGACCCTGTGCAGCTTCCGTAGTGTGGCCCTTCGCCAAAAACAACATGGCGGATAAACACAAACACAAGATGGCGCACTTTTAAACTAAATAAATGTTGAATTAAAAAAGCAAAAACACGCAACAAAACTCGACAACAAGACAACAACACATCAGGTAAGTGCAGTAAACGTTTTTACTTATTTAAAATGCGTTTAATACGGAAGGTTAGAAGTGATTTTATATCGTTTTGGTATATTTAAATTGCAGTTTTTACATTTTAAATTTGCTGATTTGAATGAGCAAAACTTAGGATTTCCAGCAAAGAATTAGTTCAAACATTATTGAGAAACTTATAAGCTGTAGTAGATTAAATTCACTTTACAATGTGAGACATTTTTGTAAATTTTTATTGCTAGGTTTTGTCACAAAATAAAAACAAATCATAAAAACAAGGAGTGGAACGATGTCCGGCTTCACCAGCAGGGGGCAGTGTAGTGCAGGTGAACCAATATGTGGTCAATTTAAATGGAATTCAATCGTAAAGACAGCGCGCATGCGCACTTGTCTATTATACAATCTGCGTGTCATGGCGTTACCAAAATGGCGTCCAAAACTATGTGTAGAAACGACAGCTGGCAGTGTACACACTATATAACAATTGCAAATGCATACTTTTGGCTCCATATGACTAAACATGTTTTAATAGCGTCATATTAGCACTAGTAGCTACTTCTGAGTATACATCAATGAGTATTTGTTTATAATGAGGTTGAGGTCAGTCACGGCGGCCGGTAGGCGTGTGAGGTCATGTGTAAGACGCCATCATCGTATCGTGCCTCCTAATTTATCGCTGATCAGCGATAGTATCGTCTGTGGCTTTGCGGGAGGGAGAAGGTAAGTGAAACAGGCATCAAGGTAAGTGGAAGCTCAGAGGTTAAGTGGTACGTTGGGCTACTGATCGGAAGGTCATGAGTTCAATCCCCAGCACCGCCAAGCTGCCACGGCTGGGCCCTTGAGCAAGGCCCTTAACCCTCAACTGCTCAGTTGTATAAATGAGATAAATGTAAGTCGCTCTGGATAAGGGCGTCTGCCAAATGCCATAAATGTAAATGTAAATGAGAAGGGGGCGTGGCCAGATATCCGTAACATGTGTCGTGTACATGTTACATCGTTACGGCAGAAAAATACTGGAAGCTGGTTGCGAGTCGGGTGTAACCGAAATCACTAGCATTAGAGTTTATTTATTTCTTTTTATTAATTGTCCTCTAACAAGGTCAGGAATGTTTACAGAACTAAAGACGGAGTTGTAAATAAACGTAACGAGTTATGAGCTGTAACTCATCTCATTATGCAATGTAAATGAAATGATATAAACTACGCGTGCATGGGCTCTGTGGTGAACAGCAGCGGACATATTTGTCGAATGCTTGTATAGTGAAGTTGTCCTGATAAACAACACGCTGTTTCATTTTCTTAATTTAAACCGCGAGCGGCTTTATCTGTTTGGCGAGCCCAGATAAGTGAGATATATCAGAGAAAGATGTTGTGTTGATCTGCTCTGTGGTCAGACTGCAGGTTATTAAGGTTCATATAGGATACAAAACAGGTCACAAAGATACATGTATATACATGTGACTTATTTTTGTCAGATTTAAAGCTGCAGGCACGTCGTTTTCCAACAGACGTTTAAATCATCCAACACGATAGACATCACGATAGTCTGGTTCTCTAAAAATCTGATCAATAAACAAAGTTTATGAAGTGAGAGAATTAGGGATGATCATCTGAAACATACTGAACTCCGTGGCAGCATCTGAGGTGTAACGTAAGGTGGGAATAGAGCTCCAAAGTCGCCTAAAATGCCCGGTTCTCCAGCCTCTTTCTCCGCCGCAATAGATCGCTGGTGTTGCTTGAAAGATCTCTTGAAGAGCTCTTTTTAACGGTGTTAACGTGCTGTCAGTCGTGATTTGGAGCAATCGGGTGATCGGTCACTTTCTCAAGTGCGTACGTTTACCGTTTTTCTACACACCATGTAATGTCGCACAAAGGGCTTTACCTTTATCTCTGTGTTTGTATACATAAGGTGATTTAATGTTTAAGTGTGAAAGTACGGAGGCCCTGAAAGGACTTTTCGAAAACAAAAATAAATAAATAAACTTTTTAAAAAATCACGGGGCAGTGGTAGGGCAGTGGTTAGGATGTTAGGATGTTGGGCTACTGATCGGAAGGTCATGAGTTCGATCCCCAGCACCGCCAAGCTGCTACTGCTGGGCCCTTGAGCAAGGCCCTTAACCCTCAGCTGCTCAGTTGTATAAATAAGGTAAATCCTTATTTACGCCCTGGATAAGGGCGTCTGCCAAATGCTATAAATGTAAATGTAAATGTAAAAAATCTCAAAAACAGAAATGTATCTTGTACGTATTCAAAAATTTGTCTCAACTTTCATGAGATTTAAAAATGCCCAACACTTGCTTTTGTGTGATTTGTGTTACTTCCTCGTTTTCTTTCAGAAAAAAACTACAAATTTTCGTGTGTACATGAAATTTTCCTTTTTCATTCGATTTTTTGAAAGAAAAAGTGATGGTGTAATTTCATTTGGGTCATTATTGCATATGCTCCACTTAATTTCTCATTTTATTTCAGAAAATTAGTAAATAATCTCCATAAATAATAACAGTTTACCATTTTCACAAGATTATTTTTAGTACATATGTTTGTTTGCTTTTTTTGATTAAACTTCTCGTTTAAAGCCGTTCTCTCTGACGAGTATCTCTCAGTAAAGTAAATATTTTATTCTAACATTGTCCAAGCGCAGGATCTTTTGTTTTATTAAGTAGGGACATGTATGCATATTTAATTAGATGAAAACTCACTTGCATAAATAAATGCCAGTATTTAAAAAACAAACAAACTGCTAAACGATGGCAATAATAATAAATCACACAATTGTGTAACGTGCAGTTCAATGTGTGTGTGTAAGAGAAGTGACACATAAATCAAAGTGTATTTTATTTTTATTTTAACATGTATAGAAGGCGCCAGAGCTTTGTAACAGTCAGAGTAACTGTTTATTAACGACTACTAGCGATGTAACCTAAGTGAGAGCAGGAAATGACTTATTTCACAGTATCATTCTGTAATTAATAAAATTATAATCATTGGAATATTGCTGTGAGAAGAGGAATAACACTCTTAGGGACCTGCTCGAACAGGACGATAATCAGGCTCTGGTAACGCTGCTGTGCCTACGGGTTTAAAGCTGCTTCCTAACCTCTTCTCGTTAGCACTTTATTTTTCTCTCAGGAGTGTGTTTTGTAGATTCTTTCCTCTAGCACTCAGAGTTTTTCTGTTTTCTAAAGCGCCTTTTCTTCACCACCGTCATTGTTCTCCTTTCTTTTCCCCCACTCCATCTCTGGCGTGATTGTAAGGCCGCAGTAACGATCCATCGATCGAAAGATGAAGTTCGATTCAGAGAACACAAAGAGAAAAAACACACAAGCAGTGAGGTGGTGTTGTGATGCGGAAGAAAAGAATTTAAAAAGAATAAAAAAAAACTGTAAACAGTCGTGTGTTCAGGACCAGGTTACAGTTCGCGCTCAGTTTGGGGTCATACACCTTGCAGAACCTGCAAAATGTTAATATTTTTTTTAAAAATAAGACCAATCATAAAAACTGCATTGTGTTTTTTATTTAGTTCTCCCTGAATAAGCGATTTCACACAGCAGATGTTTCCATCTAGTTCCCAAGACACAATAATAACCGAATTTACCCAAATGAACCAGTTCAGAAGTCTCCATGCGCTCGATTCTTAATCCTGTGTGTTACCTGATGATCAGTGAGTGTTGTTATGTTTTGTGAAAGTTGTTCATGAGGCTCTTGTTCATCCTGAGCAGTTAAACTGCACACTGTTCTTCAGTAAAATCCTCCAGGTCCTGCACCTTCTCTGCTTCTCCAGCATCTTCTGCGTATTTGACTCCTTTCCAGCAGCAGCTCTATGATGCCGAGATCCGACTCTTCACACTGAGGACAGCTGAGGGACTCGAACACGACGATTACGGAGGCTGCAGACGTTCACTGAAGCTCAAGAAGGAAACATGATGATTGATGTGAACAGGATGATTGGTGTAAATTGCTATTATTTTGTCTTCTGGGAAACATGTAAATATCTTGTGTAGCTTCTGAAGCTCAGTACTAAATGAGAAAAATAAGATCTTTAAACAAAATCATAATAACACTTGAATAATGGACGAGTCCCTCAATTGTCCTCAGTGTGAAAAGATGGAACATCTGTTACGTGAAATCGTTTATTCAGAGCAGCACGGAATAAAAAACAAAATTTTTATGATCCTTCTTGTTTTTTTTTGTTTTTTTTTAAATTATTAACATTTTGCAGATTCTGCACGGAATTATGTAAACTTATGACCCCTAATGTAAGTATTCATCTCCACTGATGTGAAACCTCTACAGTAAATGAGTAAAGAGTAACGATTTCAGAATAAATATATACGTGTTTCTGGAATAACTGAATATCCTGAAGATAACGCAGCTTTCAGCACACGTCCTCAACAATGTTCTGGAAAAGTATCAGTCAGGCTTTGGTTATTAAACATCCGAAAAAAAGAAAAGAATACGGCACAACCACAACTCTGCCAAAACTCAGTGACCGGGTAAAGAGGGGATTAGTCAGAGAAACAACCAAGAGGACAAGTGTGAGGCTTAGCGTGATGCTACCACCACCGTGCTTTACAGTGAGGATTAAAGCCAGAATCGAATGATTCTCAAAGACATTTCTACGATACAAAACGTGTATCACGATATTAGTTTGCTAACAAACTGCCAGTAATACAGAAGTGTTGCATCAAAGAAAACCCGTGATGATACTTTATTTAATATCTACAAAAATAATAATACAAACAATATTTAACAGAAAAAAATCTAAATCTTTAAAATTGTAAAATGTTAAGTACAAAATTATACCATTTAAAAAATACTCAAATAATATATCACAATATCCAAGAAAGGCATATTGTGACATAATTTATCACGATATCTATATTATATCGTATCACCCCGGCCCTAAATCAGGTTCCTGGCAGTTATCAGATTACTTTAACTTCTTAGATAAGCATCTTAAAAGCGTAGAATGGAGACATTTCCCTGTGCAACCTGTCGGGTCCACTTGACCTTTGCCAACTTATGAAACTAATAAACAAACAAATAAATTAATTGATTAATAAAAGCCATTTTAAAGGTCATTCCTGATCCACTCTTGGCTGCTGCAGTAAGGAACAAAGAGATAAATAGGATGATAATAGAAGGATAAATGGAGGAGTCCCTCATGTTTTCTTCGCTCTCTCTCTCTCTCTCTCTCTCTCTCTCTCTCTCTCTCTGGGAAAACAGTGATGGCATTTTCCAGAATAACGAGTATTATAATTGGAAAAGGGAAAAAAAAAGCCCACATGAGAGCAGGAAATGAGACCAGCTGGACGACAGGACTGTTTCCTCTCAGTGTCCTTGTGATGGGATGATTTCCGTCTTTTCCCCCGTGAGGTGACAATGTTTTGAAGGTTTTGACGTGAAATTTTAGCGCGGAATACGACTCAGTGTATCTTCATGACATCATGACACGTCTTCACCCACGCTCCCTGATTTGAATAATGAAATATATATATTTAAAGCAGCCGGATGTAAGATATTATATTTCAGTATTGTGATCTAATATGCAGTATATTGTGATTTACTCGTCTGTGAGCCGTTCCTTCACATTCTCGTGTTTATTAATAAAACTGTGTGACGTGCTGATTCAGGAAAGTAATCAGCGATGAGCTGGTGTGATGGAGCGGAGTTCCTGTTACCACCAGGTACTTTTTATCCGTTTATAGTTACGTTACATGAAATAACTCGTGTTATAGCAGCTATAAGCAGTCAAAGTAAGACAAAATCGCAGCTTGTCACGTTACCGAGAAACCGCAAAGAAGCGTAAACTCCTCTGTCCTGAAGCTGTCGGAAAACTTAGTTACAGCTTCACCCCTGACTGTTACAAAAAAAAATTACTGACACTGGAGACTCCTTCCAAACATGTTACATCAACACATTTCTCCTTACAGGAAATGTCAAACATATCAACGATTACACGTGTTTTTAATCTGTTTGTTATTACATGGCGCGTCCCTGTGAACGAGCCGTTACTATAGAAACGATAACGTATCAGAACGAGCGCATTAATATAAACCTGCGCTGCTGTCAGAGCCGCTGTTCTAGAACATTAATCAACACCTTCTGACCAATCAGAGTGCAGGATTCAGCAGCGCCGTGGCAGGACTGCGAGTTGTTCCTGCACTGACGTTTCTGTCTGTTTATGTTCTGCAAGTTTTCTGAACTTCTTGGTGCCTTTGTTAGAGGCTGAGTGGCTTTTTCAGAGCCGAGACATTCTTCATCCTTTTTCAAACCAAACAAAAAGCTCCAACCGTCATGAAGCTGGAACCGTTCGTCTTTTGGTCATCGGTCGATCTTCATTTCTGTTCCCGAGAAAGACGAAGGTCACGAACATGACGTGGCACTTCTCTGTCTTTTCAGTGCGCGCTTCATGAAAGTCGGACATCGTGTTCGGGCTTCAGCTTAGAGCTGGACAAGACAGTGCTATAAAATGTATATCATCATAAGATATGTCGCAGTTTTTTTTTTAAATTATTTATTTTTAAAAAATTCATCTTTCATCTGAATCTTTAAAACTGTATAATGTTAACGGTTTGTAGAGATTTTTAAAATGTTTACAGATCTTCTTGTTATAAATAGTTAGTTAGTTTTAAATATTTTAAAGCTATTAAGATATATTTTAAATTATTTTAAATATTATTTTAAAACTTTTTCTAGAAACTCAATAAAAGTCTCATCAGATTCAGCTTTTCAGATTGTGTTCTTCCCGTTTTGCTGACAGTTAGCGCATCTTTAAATCGCGAGACGTATCCTGTATACATGAGAGAAATTATAAATCATCGTGAAATGATATGATAAAAAAATGGTCATTTTAAATAATCATCGTCTTTAAATAATCATCGTCTAAAATAATCATCGTCTTAAATAATCATCGGCTTTAAATAATCATCGTCTTAAATAATCATCGTCTTAAATAATCATCGTCTTAAATAATCGTCTTTAAATAATCGTCGTCTTAAATAATCGTCGTCTTAAATAATCATCGTCTTAAATAATCATCGTCTTAAATAATCATCGTCTTAAATAATCATCGTCTTTAAATAATCATCGTCTTAAATAATCATCGTCTTAAATAATCGTCGTCTTTAAATAATCGTCGTCTTTAAATAATCGTCGTCTTAAATAATCGTCGTCTTTAAATAATCGTCGTCTTAAATAATCGTCGTCTTAAATAATCGTCGTCTTAAATAATCATCGTCTTTAAATAATCGTCGTCTTTAAATAATCGTCGTCTTAAATAATCGTCGTCTTAAATAATCGTCGTCTTAAAT
>CM074989.1:1071375-1081423 GCA_037576825.1 Pangasius krempfi | reverse complement strand
AGTCTCACTTTTTAATTTTCTGTCTAGTCTCACTTTTTAATATTACCTCAAGTCTCACTTTTTAATTTTCTGACTAGTCTCACTTTTTAATTTTGTGTCCAGTCTCACTTTTTAATTTTCTGTCTAGTCTCACTTTTTAATTTTGTGTCCAGTCTCACTTTTTAATTTTCTGTCTAGTCTCACTTTTTAATTTTCTGTCTAGTCTCACTTTTTAATATTACCTCAAGTCTCACTTTTTAATTTTCTGACTAGTCTCACTTTTTAATTTTGTGTCCAGTCTCACTTTTTAATTTTCTGTCTAGTCTCACTTTTTAATATTACCTCAAGTCTCACTTTTTAATTTTCTGTCTAGTCTCACTTTTTAATATTACCTCAAGTCTCACTTTTTAATTTTGTATCCAGTCTCACTTTTTAATTTTGTGTCCGGTCTCACTTTTAAAATTTCCAGTCTCACTTTTTTCCTCCTTTTAATGCTGAAATAAACAGTTTCTCGTGGCGCGCTCAGATTCTTGGACCTTGCCGTGTCTGGCGCGCAGCGTGCAGGTGTCGTTCCGTATGTTTGAAATGATTTTTGTCTGAACCAGGTCAGGATTTTGTGATCTTTAACGTGTGATGATTAGCATGCTAGCCATCCATGCATGGTAAAGAGTGAAAGTATCTCTTGCTGAGCTCTCTTTGTTCCTGCAAGTGCATGAGATTTCTTGTGGTGAGAGACAGAGACGCAGGAGTGTGTGTGTGTGTGTGTGTGTGTGTGTGTGTGTGTGTGTGTGGTTGCAGTACAGCGAGTGATCTGATGCTGAGGTTCTGCTAACGTACCGGCTGATGCTGAAGCATGTGCTGATCGTACAGTGTTCATCCCGGGCTCTTTCTGCCCCGAATCAGCCCGGCGGTTCTCCTCCAGGTCCTCGAGGGTGTGCGGTGTATCCACTGTTCTCAAACTGACTGCACATCGATTGTACACTATATGTAGCAGCAGAAAGATAAGCAAACTAAGCATGTGGAAGAACTGGCCTGAGTGGTAAATGGATAAGATACACATCAAGAGAACTTGTTTGCTCAGAGCAAGTAGATAGGAGAAGTTGGAGAGTGTGTTTGTGAGAACCATACACGCTGAGCATAAAAGCTAAAAGCAGCAGAGAGCTTAGCGTGAGTGTTTGCTGATGAACAACACATCCAGGCTGAGCGAGAAGTAGGCCACGTCCTTTAATAGCTCCTTATACTCGAGCGTTATCGTGGACAGTCGGGTAGGAAGTGATGTTCAGGCGAGACAGAGAGTAGGAATGAACAGAACTCTAACTTTTGTTTAACAGTAATATATTTTTGAAAATCAGGAAATATAAATGTGTTCAGTAATCAAAGAAGGTCATGACGAGGCCAAGTTGTGACTTTATTCTTCTTCAAGTCCTTAGAGTAACATTTCTTTCCCCATTTAGCTCAGTTAAAAGTTATTAAGTGACCCATGATTCTTTAACCATCTTCAGCCCGTCTTCACACAGAAATCTTTTTTTTTTTAATCTTTTTTTAGTTTGAAATTCTCCAAAACCACGAGGCTGAATCCAAAATGGCTTCCTGTTCACTATATACGCTCACTACATTCAATTCAATTCAGTTCAGTTTTATTTGTATAGCAGCTTTACAGAAATAAATGGATTCACAAAATATATATTATAAATACTTGAATTTATCTCTAATGAGCGAGCCAGTGGCGATGGTGGTGAGGAAAAACTCCCTGAGATGATATGAGGAAGAAACCTTGAGAGGAACCAGACTGAAAAGTGCGATAGTGCGATTATAAATAACTCCCTTCTATTATTGTGTGCTATAAGGACAAGTGCAATTGTGCAACCAGTAAATTCATCACAGTTTCCGCAAGAAGTCCGGTTGGTTAAAATCTCTCCACTGTAGACTCCATAGGGTCTAACGTAACACACGTGGCCTTGTAGACTTGAGATTCATTCCCAAATGTAAAAAACAAATATATATATATATATATATATATTCTTTGATATATCCAGCCATTTATACCATATGTAGAAGTACTATCACATTCAGGTATTCAGGATACACACTTTGTATTGTATGTTTAATTAGAAAATTTAGAGAAAAATGAATTGTAAAATGTTAACAAATTGAATTTGAGGACTGAGGATTTTATTCTCCTCAAGGTTCAATTACTGAGTTTTGGTGGGGCTCAAAAAAAGTAAGTAATTTGTCCCTCTTCATACTAATAACAATATATTTCTACTGTTAAAGGGTTTAAGAAACATACACGTGAAACTCCGAAAGCTCGTCATTCCTGCACTATAACCACGTGCACAGATGGCAGAAGGTCAGAAGGATCTGTAAACGTTTTAAAGAAAATTTGCGAAAACGCCACTGTGCTCAGTTTTATCAGCGTAAAGCAGGGCGTCCAAACTTCTTTTTTAATATGTGCCAGATTAGACCACACTGAAATATCTGAGGTCACCAAAATATTATTTTAGAGCTCCAACATAGCGAATTAAAATTCAGAGGAATAAGTGCAGCAATCGTCAGCTGACAGCTTTAGTTGTGAGACACAAGATGATAGTCATAAATTTGCGCTTCCTTTCAGGACGAATGACATTCACCACTTTAGCGAAAGACTCTTTCAAGGATTAATAAAAAGCTTTTTCATGCTTAGTGTTATTAATGTTCTGTTCCCCGTTTGCTCTGATAAAAAGTTGAAGAGCAACTGAAGAGCTTCCAACTGCTTCACCTTCTCCATCTTCTCGTCCTCTGAATATTTTTTGCAATGTCCATGATTTGTTTCTTAATGTCTCGTGATATTAAATGCCTTAATTATCGCAACAGTCTCTTGACATGTGAGACAAGGCTCTTGATGAAAACAAATTTGTGTTTCTGGCTCTTTTGCGTTCACTCCTTCACACTGTTAACTTTAGCCATGACTAAATATCATTCAGGAAATTCATTTGTAGGTGTAGTGAGAGAAAAAAAAAAGGTTCTTGCAATCCAGCTAACTGTGTTAATGCGGTCTGCTGCCACCGTCATGCGAAAGTTAAAATCGCAGAGACGCAGCAGGTCAGTTAACGTCTGTCCGCGGGTCGCGTTTGGCCCTGGGGGCTGGACTTCGGACAAACAGTCGTGAGTTGCATGCAATTGGCGTCTTATTATATAAAAGTTTTAGTAAACAAACCCAGGGTGTAGCTTGGGTGGAACAGTGATGGTCCTCCTTTTCCATGTAAAATAATTTACTTTTATAGGCATACAATACAAACTATAAAATGGCTTCATGCATCATGGCACAATATTCTCTGTCACATCGTCCACCCATAGTTTTAAAAGACTTAAAGACAAAACATAAACACGTTAACATGGAGTTTTTTTTCCTACAGTGAACCCTTAGTGCCTTAGGCCTTAATGTTGTAAAAATGAATTCCAGTGGTAGTAATAAAACATGGTCAGTGGTAAACACCTAACAGATGAGAGAGGGTGTGTTGCAAAAACCAGCTGCAAAGACACACAGTGTAAGATGTCAATTATTGCTGGTCAGAGGATAAAGATGACTCACAGCTTCTCTTATTTCAACCACATCGATTCCTGAAATATTTATTCTCTGCTGTAACGATAAGCCTGACCGATGTGTTTAAAAAGCAGTCAAATCTTAAGCGGGCTGCTGTTTTGAAATGAGTTTTAATCTGTTTCCTGTCTATCCAAAGATCCTGGCTGGCTGGAAATTTCAGCAATGTTTCTAAGCGTAATATTAAACGAAGAACAGATGTCACAGTCTTCTGATGAACAAACTGAGATCACGCAAGGATGAGAACATTGTAGTATTTATAGAGCAGATTTTTATGAATGAGAAATGATTCTGAGAAGGCGGAGGGCGTGGTCACAACACGAGCGTAGAGAGGAATGTAAGTGGCGGAGTTTCAGCGGCTAAAAACGGATACGAGTGTCTCACTCATTCCTCCTGTAGTGCCCTGGAGCAAGATGTGGATTTGTACAGAGTGATTATTCACCAACGAGAGCCTGCGTCGAGTCACAGCCTGGTCAGTCTGATGACATGATATCAGTATCACGATAACAGCAGCTCGGACAGCAGCGCAGGCTTGTATTAATGCGCTCGCTCTAATACGCCATCGTTTCTATAGTAACAGCTCATACAAACCGATAATCTGCGAAAAGTAACAGTCAGAGGTAAAGCTGGAACTTTTCCACGAAGGTTACTGAGAAAATCGAAATGTCACACATGCATGAATACAAGTTTGAGGCTTCAGTCAATCTCTAAGTGTTGGGTGCTACGTGATTACCATAACCACGCCCACAGAACCGTCAGTAGCTTCCTATCGACGGAATGACATCATTAAAACTGGACACGCCGATTACTTATATATGGAGCTGCAGATGAGTGTGTGAGGGGGTTTCCGGTGGCTTTGGGTTACACTCAGAGCTGGACAGTGGAGTAAAACCCCCATTTCCTATGCATGTGTGATGATGTCATCCAGCTTTTCTGGAAATTTACGACACGCAGGGGGCGGAACAACAGGACACAAGCGATGTACCTGCGTCCTATTTAGCCGAGAATAAAAGAGAAAGCCACGTGATCTCTAATCTCTTTCTCTCCCACCCCCCATTCTCACACACACACACCAACACACACACACAAACACACACACACACAAACACACACACATGCGGCATCTCCATCTGCTAACCACACACAACCCAAGAGATATTTAAGTCATCCCTCAAGAGCCAGGCTCAGGAGATGAGTAAAATTATTAGCGTGTACACACACACACCCGCAGATGAGCAGTGTGGAAGATGAGGGGGTTGGGAATCCTGTCACAGTGAAGGAAAATGTCCGTCGGAGAACCCAGGTGCTTCCTTTGTTCCTGTGAGGATTGTGTTTGTCGTGTGTGAGTGTGTCTGCTGCTCACGGTAAACATTTGAACACACGGCACGTGAACTGTCGCTTCATCTTCTCCCTGCGGTGACCGTGCTTCGGCGTGACCTCAATTCCCCGGAGCGTTCCTGAAAACCCGCATCGTCACTGCAGCTCTTTTTCTGGTTTCTGGCAAGCTCGTGAGGTTTGGCGCACACGACGAGCAGCGACTAATTAATAATTAATCAGTAAGGAATTGTCTTCCGCTGTCCAGTCAGCACGAAATGAGTAAGCATTAACATGACACTAATGTCTTCTCACACACACACACATGCAGTGAAGGGGGTGTGGCCTCTCCTATGTGGCTGTCAGTTCCTGTGAAGAAGGCGTGGCCTGTCTTCTGTACCTCTCTATCCCAGTGAAGGAGGCGTGGCCTGTCTTCTGTACCTCTCTATCCCAGTGAAGGAGGCGTGGCCTGTCTTCTGTTCCTCTCTATCCCAGTGAAGGAGGCGTGGCCTGTCTTCTGTTCCTCTCTATCCCAGTGAAGGAGGCGTGGCCTGTCTTCTGTACCTCTCTATCCCAGTGAAGGAGGCGTGGCCTGTCTTCTGTTCCTCTCTATCCCAGTGAAGGAGGCGTGGCCTGTCTTCTGTACTTCTCTGTCCCAGTGAAGGGGGTGTGACCTTTCATCTGTGGCTGACAATCGTACTGAAGGGGGTGTGGCATCTCCTCTGTGACATCCATTTTATTAAAGGGGGTGTGGCCTCTCCCCTGCAGCTGTCTGTCCTAGTAAAGGGGGTATGGCATCTCCTCTGAGGCTGTCAGTCTTAGTAAAGTAGGCGTGGATTCTCATCTGTAACTCTCTCTCCTAGTGAAGGAGGTGTGGTTTGTCCTCTGTGGCTGTCAGTCTTAGTGAAGGAGGCGGACCTCTCCTGTGGTATGTTAATCACAGTAAAGGAGGCGTGGCCTCTCTTCTGTGGCTGTTGTAGCTGAACTGTAGTAGATTGTGTAAAGAAGAAATAAACTAAACTAAAATAATGTAAGGTAAGGTAAATATATCAACACACTCACACACGCTATAAACGTATAAACGCTTCTCACATCCACCACAGACCAAGATGCATTTCCCGCTAATGCAGCTCCATTTAGAAAACCACAGCTGCAAAAAAAAGGTGTGTGCAAAAATGTTTGTGCGTTTCCTGACGTATAGTACTATACAGATACAGACATGCAGTTTCTGGCATGAATTGAATTGAATTTTACACCATGAACCACATTAATTCAGCACAGCATCGTGCAATCACATGGACGGATCTCCACCAACGAATCACCATCAACAGATTACGAGCTACCAAGAATCTGGCATAAAGTTCTGGCATAAAGTGGTCGTCTTGACTATTAAAAAATGAAAGATGAAAAGACTAGTTTGATGATATATGAATGAGAAAATGGTAAAAGTTTAACTAGACACATTAATCACTGGTTTAATTTAACAAAATGGCTTCCACACTCATTATTCTGCAGAATAGCACTTGATCCAGCACAGACTGTTTATACTCTGTCAGTTACTTATGCAAACATCTTAATGAAAGCACAAAATACTGAATCGTAATGCGTGTGGGATGTAGGAGATTTTATCACGATTTTAATTCACTCTTATGATTTGTTAAATTAATAAAATAATGCCAATGTTTGTGTTAATTCAATGTGCTCTCCTGTAAAGTAAACATGCCCACAGTTTGAAGGATAATCTGACCAAGCACTCATCTGCTACACATTTATTACATATAAAATGAAATGCACTGAAATGAATAAATAGGATATGCTTCTCGACAATCAGTGTGTTGGGGTCTTTTGGGGGTAATGAGATGTTAAACTACTAGAACGTTACTTCATGCTAAAGAGAAACTAATTTCAGTTCTGGAAAGTCTGAAGCTCTCACATATTTAGTGGGCGGAGCCTGGCACTTTGCATCTTATATCAGGAAACACATCGTGGGAAGGTGAAGGGAAAGCTTGGAGTCTCCAGGCACTCACTTACTCGTTTGCATGATCACTCGCAAATAAGTGAACAATGATCCGTCTTTGGTTTGCATGATCATTTGTTTACTGAAGATGAAGATATGGAGTGGAGAGGAGGAGAAAAGAGAACTCAGGGAGAGAAAGAACACGCGTGCTTGTTGTGAGAAATCTCTATTATAGACACAAACACTGCTAACCGCTGAGGACGTCATGCTGCGGTCGTGTGCTGAGAACAAAGTGAGTAGCTGCATAAATCAAACCCATCGACCTTGAGCTCCATCTTCCTGCCTGGTGCGCGCACACACACACACACACACACACACACACACACACACACACGCACACACACACGGCCGCATCAGTGCTGCAAAGATCCTGTTACAAAGCGTGCAAGGCTTTTACACTCCACCGTGTTAATGATGGACCGTTTCTGGGTCCCAGCAGGCGGAGACGTCCCAGAGATGTATACGAGTGAAAGCCGTACAGAGGCGGCGGCAGAGAGGGGGCGTGTCTATCTGGATCTGATTCCAGCTGCCTTGGCGTGAACGTTTTTAGCCTCACACCATCCCGCATAAAGGTCCCCGGACGTGAATCATTCGACATGGTCCCTCCGTATTACATCATCAGCCAGAAATCCTTGTAGGCGTGTGTTTCCTAATCTGTCCCAGGGCTCGGGTGTGGGTTATAGTTTTATCTTATAGAGGGAAATGTTCATTCCTTTAACCTTGCAATGGCGTAATCAAGATATTACAAAAAACTATAACTGTACAGTGTGGCATAAGAAGAGAAGAGGAAGTGGATCTCTGTAGATCCCACGCCCTGATCATTCTCTAACGCTTTAAACTCTGTTGCAGGGTTCTCCAGGATAAACAAAAGAAGATCTCTTACGGGTTCTACATTTGAAGTGTAGTAACAAATTACTGTTTTAACAGCACTGCATGTAAAATTAATTTCAACTCTATAGCCATATGCACACTTGCAGTATGAACTCATAAAAATGTAAACCTAGAACCTTAAAGCAAAGTGTTTTCCTATCCAAAAGTGTTCTGAGTAGAACCCCTGTTAAAGCCAAGAACCCTTAATTATCCAATTAAGCCTCGCAGAACCCTTTTTTCTAAGAGCGTACACCTCCCCTAAAATGATAAACACATTCCCTCTTAGAAAAATGTTCTTTATTGTATTAAGTGGGTTCTACGTAGAACCTTTAAGGGACAACCAAAGAACACTTAAGGGTTCTAGATGTTACCTTTTTTTTGGTAAGAGTAAGTGTAGTGACAAAGTACAATTACTGCAGTATTTTCCACTTCTGCAGTTTTAATGTTACTGGATGTAAAATTTACTAAAGGGTTCTTCAGTTGTCTTTCTGGGGAACCCTTAAAGGTTCTATGTGGAACCCTACAACAGAATGTTTCCCTATCAGGAAGGCATTCCAAACTGAATCCTTTTTTTGCAAGATAAGAACCCTTTATTCTCAAATGAACCCATAAAGAACCATTTTGTTCTAACAGTGTAAAAATTTCCACTAAAATGATACAAAAATATTCAGTGTAAGAAAAAAGGTTCTTCAGTGGGTTCTTCGTATCTAAAAAGGTTTCTAGCTTGAAACTTTTTATTATGAGGAACTTTCTGCACACAGAACCATCAAGGAACAACAAGAGAACACTTAAGGGTTCTAGATTGTACCTTTTTCTCTTAGAATGTAGTGGCTAAAGTATTTGCCACCCCTGGAGTTTTAATATTACTGCATGTAAATTTAACTTAAGGGTTCTTTCGGTGCTTATCTGAGGAACACTTTAAGGTTCTGTGTAGGACTAGGAAGACAAGAACCCTTAGAGAAGCCTTGAATAACCTTTTCATCTCCACTAAAATGGTACTTAATTATACACTCTTAGAAAAATGGTTGTTTAATGGGTTCTTCGTATAGTTAAGGGTTCTTATCTTCCTTAAAAATTCCTAGTTCAGAACTCTTTATGATTGTAGGGTTCCACATAGAACCTTCAAGATGAACCAAAGAACGCTGAAGGGTTCTAGATTTGACCGTGTTTTGTAGTAAGGCAGTAATGCTTGGGTTTTACTGCCTCTGTCATCACACGCACACACGTGTACACTCGTGAAACGCTTAGAACCGTGAATGGTTCTGAGTAGGAGGTTTATAACAGGAGTTTATAACAGGTTTATTCATCCGTCCTGAGCTACATTCTGCAGCTGTTTGGCTGTGAATGCGACATTTAGCTCCTGAATACGACACGATCTGTGACATGATATTTCACGCGACGATAGACGGGATCAAGGTAAAGAGGAAGTCGCTCTGATTCCGGCTTCCAGGAAGTTTATATACAGAAAATCTGACGGTCGTCTACATGCATTTATTCCGTGTATTTAATATCCTGCGTTTCACACTGAAATAAAATACAACAAATACGTTTGGGGAAAATCCTGCTGCTCTCCTCTAACAGCACACAATCACGATGCAGATGGCAGCTGACCAATCAGGCGTAGTGTTTCTGCTTCGTCGTTATGGAGACACAGAACATTGCTGATAGCGTTGTCATGGCGTCAGGCATCACTCGGTCATCATCTCCGTTTGACTTCTTCCGTAATTAACTTAACTGGAGTCAAACGGATTTGCTGCGTGCAGCTCAACATGAGCTACACGTTTTATAGATTTATATATATATTTAATTAAACAAACATGAAAAGTGCATTAAATTAAATTTCTTATTCACTTTCTTTCTTTCAATTTTTTCTTTTTTAATTTCTTTCTTTTGTCTTTTACATTTTTGAATAATGCTCACTCTTTATAAGGCAGTCTTTATTTGCTCTTTTCTTAAAAAATAGTTTTAAATATAACTTTAAATAAAACTTTATTCATTTATTTATTTAAAAAAAAACTATTTAAAAACATTCTGAATAATGCTCAATTTTTATTTGCATTTTTCCTTATGAAAACTTTATGTAAATGTTTGCATTTTTATAGAATAGAATAGAATATGGTTGTTGATCAGTGATTGGCTGTTGGGAACAGTAGTGATCGGTGATTGGCTGTTGGGAACAGTAGTGATCGGTGATTGGCTGTTGGGAACAGAAGTGATCGGTGATTGGCTGTTGGGAACAGTAGTGATCGGTGATTGGCTGTTGGGAACAGTAGTGATCGGTGATTGGC
>CM074989.1:1055113-1067613 GCA_037576825.1 Pangasius krempfi | reverse complement strand
GCATGAGATGCTTATGATCCCCACATGACCATTCTGAAACAAAGTGCAGTGTGCGAAGTGTGTGTTCTCATCCTTTTCTTAGCCGTAAATGTTTTACAAAGACACACACACACACACACACACACACACACACACACACACACAGAGTTTTACTTTTACACGGTATTAAATGAAAGTCGTGTGGATCGTGTGACCTGGATGTGAGCTTGTGATGACTTCCAGTCACAAGACCTGCACAGATCAGAGCCTGTGTGTGTGTGTGTGTGTGTGTGTGTGTGCGCATGTTTGTTGTGACCTCTCTAACAGTTTAAAAAAAAACCACTTTCTCCCACATAACTGTGTAAAGTTCCACTGAAAGAAAAGAGAAAGTGAGTCACTTTGTCCTGAAACACGAGGTTTACGCTAACCGTGAAAACGCTGCTTGGCCGAAATTCCACAGCATTAAACAGAGAAAAAGTCTGACGTGTCGTTCTTTAATAAATAAATAAATAAATAACTATAAATATTGGCGAATTGTTGCGGTGTAAGAGGAATAAAACACTTTCAGACTGTAGTTTTGATGTTCAGGATGCTTTTAAAACTCACTAACTTTTGGTTTCTGCTCCAAATGAGATGTGATCATAAGCTGATTAAAAAATAAATAAATAAAAAAATAAAAACGGAGAAAGCTGCGATTTTGACGATTCGTCGCCGTGATCAGCGGCCCGGCTGGAAGCTCCATCACGCAAACCGCTAACTGATTTAGCCGTGAAGGGTTTTAGCTGCAGGGTTTACACTCACGTGGAGTCTTGATGCTGTGACGAAATGATCACGTTAGACGCTAATGATGGTAACGGCTTGAATCCGGAGTTAGAGGAAGAGAGAAAGGAAAGAAGGAAAGCTGTTAATAGTGATGAGGAATGAACTGAGACAGTTTTAGTGGCTGGACAACTGTTGATTCCTGAATTGACTGCTAGTGATAATTTTGTAAAATATAATTCAGACTTGTTATGCGCAGTTTGAGCACGAGGCCACGCCTCTTTCGGAATGACTGACAGGTGCACTGGCCACGCCCCCTTCTCCTCGTATTAATGCATCAGCACATTTTTACGAGTGAACGTTGATCGAGAGCGAGAAGCCGAAGCCGAACTTCAGCATTTGACGCAAGTGGGATTAATCATTTCCTCTCATTAATTCGTCGCGTCAGACAGATGAGCTTTATATTTAGAAAATGAGTGAGTTGTTAAGATAAAATGCTGATGGACCAAAGAACACCAACGTTTCTCCTGATAAAGTCACTAAAGATAAACAACAGCATGATAAATTCTCTCACTTATTAACAAGAGTTAATGACTGAACCTGTGGTTAAAGTCAATCTGTGCTGTAAATGTCCAAATTATTGGCACCCTTTAAGAGAAGGTGCTGATGTTTATTGTGTAAAATAAATATTATTCGCAGTGTCTGTGCCAAGAATGTGGAGAACATGCCTCGTTTTTTTTTATATACACAAGACAATTCTCATAAAAACCCACATATTTCGTAAAAATGAAAAAAGTTTGCTTGGCGTGTTTGGTGAAAAATATAGTGACGTATAGTAAAATGTAGTAATGGATCATTGATGCATTGATTTTTTGCGTTCATTGTTCATTTATTTTTAGGAAGATTGACGGCATCATGAATTCACAAAGCGTCTGAGTTTGTTAGACATTACAGGAAAAAGCTGGTGCCGTAAACAAATATTAATTGTCTGGGTGCCAATAATTTTGAAACTAGCGTTGGGCAATATGAAAAAAAAAATATATATATATATAATATAATATAATATAATTTATAAAATGATCTTCAAATGCATTTCTACAAAATCAAAACTGTTATAAGTAAAAGTTTATTAATTAAGTTTATTATTAATAAGTAAATGTATTTAAATGTTTTAAATTGAAAGAATTATATAAATAAAAAAATTAAGTAAATAAAAAAATCTAACACTGAAAAAAGAGTTTTTAAATTCAATTTTAATGATTAAGTAAAAACATTTTCCATCACATCAGCTGCGTCCTGTGGGTTAGTCATTATTTAAAAAACATAAAAAAATGTAATTACATTTTTGTAATGTCTATGATATCTCAATAAAAATTGTCTTGTGACGTGACTGTCATGAATATCATGATATCGATATTATATGATCGTATCGCTCAGCCTTATTTGGAGCTTAACGTTTGGCTTTTTGTTTATTACAGTAAGACTACACGGGTAATTTGATATCCGAAATATTCTTAGAGCCAGACTTGTTACAAAATATTGTCATCGTCTTTAATTTTATTTACGTCATCGCCATTACCTGTTTTGTATAAAATGATCCACCAGCCTGTTAGAAAGCCTTGTGGTGATTTAACACAGTGATACGTCTCGCTAACCAGCTTTTCCCTTTGTGTTGTTATAAAGGAGAAACTGGCGCATAGATCGTCGTTGAGTATCGCGATATAGCGATAAATCTGTTCGATTACTGTTTTATTAGATTCACTGATGCCGAGTCGTTAATGGTGGAAGCTGAGAAGAAAGGAAAGCCGACATGCCAATAACGCAGGCTAATTGTGTTGGAGTGTGTGTTAGTGTGTGATGCGTGAGCCGGTGTGTACGGCTGCGTATCGTATCGTATCGTATCGTATCGTATCGATGGCCTCTTGCTCACCGCTTGGCTTTTTCTGGCTCACCTCAGGGCCACGAGAAATAATGGGGTCTGTTCCTGAACGAGCTCCAGTCAGTACGCTCCAAACAGCCTGAGCGGAGGCGCTTAAACGGATATTCTTCATCATCTCCAAACCCCTTTTTCTCACATCATCAATCATGTTCATAACCTCTCCAAGAAAAACCAAAAAAACGATTAACTTCTTTGGGAAGGTGTACGGTGCGAGTTGAGTGCCGAGGGCCCACAAGTGCTGAATCCATCAACCGAGTGCAGCCACGGGAAATGTGAATTTAACAAACTGCACCTCAAGCAGAAATGAAATGGGACGTGTCGGAGTCAGACGGGAGGGACAAAAGGAAAAGCGTACGTGAGCAATCCGTGTGATTGGAAGCGAAAAAGCCATTTTCTCGCGTTGTAAAAATGGCCGACGTCCTTCATCTGCACAAAAGCGTGAATCAATACGACTGTAATTGCTTGTGCATTGAAGCTCTTCTGCTGGGATGAGATAGAGAGGAAGTGGTGTGTGTGTGTGTGTGTGTGTGTGTGTGTGGGTGGAATTTTATGGTGTGTGACAGTATCAGTGTGACTCCCAAATGCATAAAAATGGCTGCAGTAAGAGTCACCAGCTAGACGTTTAGTTCAGGATTAAAAATGAGAAGAAATTTGGCCTCACGAATCAAATGAAGGCAAATCGATTCATTTTCATCCTCAGTAATGTAATCTAAAAATAATAAAATAAAATAAAATAAAAAAAATAGGAGAGTGTTAAATCATACGCCATGATGTAATCCATAAGCGATTATAATGCTATGTATTACTCTAGAAGGTGGAAAGAACCTCAGTAACTGTACATCATCGTACACTATACTTACGCTTCTCCTGAGAATATTTAATTAATTAATATAGTTAATATTTATTTCCTGCTCAATTTTCCCACATTTACAAATTCCCATCAAATCCTTATCAATAAATATATGGACACTGCAAACAACCAGTCATGTTTGTGCAAAAAATTACTTTTCCGAAATGAAACTTCCTGTGAATTTTAACAGTCGTGTATTTCAGGCCTCATTCCTCAGTCTTTTAGTAAAAAGAGTTGTGTGTAAATGTTTTCATGGCCAAACCATGCTAAAAATTCCTGCCGGATTTACAAAAGTTTCTGATTTTCTTTGTACGTGTGTTAATAAACACCATCCAGCCACAAATTTCTGACCACGTTCACGGCATTTACATCTAGCCACGCCCACAAAGCTCCATAAAAGGCAACGCGAGCTGAAAATGTCAAAATGACAAAATGGCAACCGAACCACTGCAGCCGTCACAGTGCGTCCTGCTTTTATAGGGTGCCATTACTTTTGTCCTAACTAACCGGCTAGTCTTCTTTGATTTATTAGATTTATTTTAGTTATAGAATCAATTTCTTTCAAATCGTTAATAAAAATCGACTGAAACAAATGTGATTTGAACTTGACAGCGTAATCCGTATATATAAATATAAATAAATAAATAAGAATAATAAATAAGAATTTTTGTAAGAAAGGCTACAACCGCTAACCCTATTTATAAACTCCGCCCATAACTCCATAACTCCGCCCCAACGTTGTCCTTAACATTTGTGTCTCATAAACATTGAGTCGTGCGAATCGTAGGAAATTTCGTAGGAAATCGTAGGGCCAACTGACGTCATCTCACTGATTTAGCCAAACAGCTGCAGGAAAAAAACACAGCGAAACAGGAAAGCCACGGCTGCGTTCAGGAAGTTGGGAATTCTGGCGTTCCCGGTGTAATCTCTTTTTTTTTTCCGGCTTCAGTTTCCATAAAAAGTTCCTAGTTCCTGGAGTAATCTTAGCTAGAAGAGAAAGCATCTTTCTATAGAAAAAATATTGAAGCGGGGGAAAAAAATCAATATACAAATCTTAAAAATTCCTGATTGCATAAGTATTCACCCCCCGTCACGGTGAAACTCCTAAATTAGTTCAGATGTGATTGGAATTAGTCACGTGATTAGCTGAATGGACTCGACCTGCGTGCGGTTCAAGTGTCACGTGATCTCAGTAAAAATAAACCTGTTCCTGGAAGAGCCCAGAGTTTGTTAGAGCATCATGAAGAGCAAAGACGGAGCAAAACAGGCTCGGGACAAAGTTCTGGAAAAGTGTCACTAATAATTTTATTATTAAAAAAAATCCCAAACTCCGTTAATGACGTTAAATTCATTGTTTAATGGATTTTATTGATTACAGCACAAGGAATACTGAGCACGGAGGAGAACCGTCCTCTGAACGAAAAAGAGGGGATTAGTGAGATGAGTCAGAGAAAGAATCAGCTTTACCTCGGACTGTTACAAAGTGCTGACACTGGAGACTCCTTCCCTATCAATCCTCCTCCATATCAATATTAATATAAGCTTGTGATCAGAGCCGAGTGATGTGACGATATCATATCGATATCGTCATCAATTCTGTCACAGCGCACAAAACCTCCAAGTCCTCTCTCAAACTCTCTCTCTCTCTCTCTTTCTCTCTCTCTGCCCCTCTCTCTCTCAAACTCTCTCTCTCTCTCTTTCTCTCTCTCTGCCCCTCTCTCTCTCAAACTCTCTCTCTCTCTCTCTTTCTCTCTCTCTGCCCCTCTCTCTCTCAAACTCTCTCTCTCTCTTTCTCTCTCTCTGCCCCTCTCTCTCAAACTCTCTCTCTCTCTCTCTGCCTCTGCCCCCTCTCTCTCTCAAACTCTCTCTCTCTCTGCCCCTCTCTCTCTCAAACTCTCTCTCTCTCTCTCTGCCCCTCTCTCTCTCAAACTCACTCTCTCTCTCTCTTTCTCTCTCTCTGCCCCTCTCTCTCTCTCTCTCTCTCTCTCTCTCTCTCTGCCTCTGCCCCCCTCTCTCTCTCTCTCTCTGCCCCTCTCTCTCTCTGCCTCTCTCTCTCTCTCTCTGCCTCTCTCTCTCTCTGCAGAGAGAGAGAGAGAGGCAGAGGCAGAGAGAGAGAGGGGCAGAGAGAGAAAGCAGAGTTTGTCTGAGTTGCTTGTGAGCTTGAATTCGGGTGAAATTAGAGCTATTTGGTTGAAATAAGCGTCTCTAATGTTTTTATACTTGCTACACTCGGTGAGGAAGTGTAGCTCGTCCTCTCTCTCTCTCTGCCTCTGCCTCTCTCTCTCTCTCTCTCTCTGCCTCTCTCTCTCTCTGCCCCCCCCCCCCCTCTCTCTCTCTCTCTCTGGTATGCAAATGTTAGCCGGATTCAAATCAGTGGCCTGCAGCAGAATGTGACAGCACCTGTATATTTCCTGCTGTGTGTGTGTGTGCGTGTGTGTGTGTGTGTGTGTGTGCGCGCGTGTGTGTGTGTTATATGAATATGCAGCAACACTTTCGCCAGAGTAATTTGCTGCATAACTTTGGAAGGAAAACTAGAAGCACACCTATTATCGAGTTCATCTGTTCCTTTTAAAGCGGCGGTATGCTATTTTTTAAAACCGCTTCATGACCAGTAATATTCATATCATTTCATAGGAATAACTGGAAAAACCTTGATGCGCAATATCAACACGCACTGAAGGTCACTTTTCGTTAAGTTTTCTTACGTAATTTCTGGCCCTGAAATGATCTTCGGCCATGCTGGACCACCTGCTTCGCTTCATAATAGAGTCTGCATTTAACACGGTTACAGGGTAGCAGTTGGATGAAGGACTCGAGGGTTGACAATTTATATAGAAATTCAAATGCAGGTTTAAAATGTCACTCGCAGCGCCATCTGCTGGCTGCAATCTGCATAACTGGTTAAATACAAAATAAAATATTTTATTAGTATTAATTATTAGTCCTGTCAGTTCATTTTCAGTTTTAATTCTGTATATATTCATATTTATGATCTTTTAATTTTCAATTTTTGTTCTAGTTTTATTTACATTCTTTCATTTTTTTTTAAAAATCTAAATGAATTGCTTCTTTATTATATTCTTAAAGTTCATTTATATTATATTCTTTTACACTCACTCTTTATTTAATGTTTCACTGGTGTAAAGCTTTGAGCAGTATTTTATGAAAGAAAGTTGCTATATTAATAACAAAAAATAACAAATTAATAAATAATTATAATTATTTTTATTATTGCCAGTTAAGACAAAAGGCCTAGCGGTTGAAAAAAAAACGAGCCGTATAAAGAAGGCTAAAAGTAAAACAAAAGACTGTACAAAAATATTGCAAATCACAGTTTGTTTGTTTTTAAAGTCACCTTCGAAATGATGTAGTAATTGCAGGTGATGGAACACTTCGAAATATTACATACTGCACCTTTAATGTGTCGTTAGGATTAATGATTGCACAGATCACTTTCGGTATTTAATGTCTATCTGACTACATTTGATTATTCACACTCTTTATCTCGATAAGTATCTAAGCATACCACAAACACACACACATACACACACACACACACACACACACTCATACATACACTCACACACACACACACACACACACACACACACCCCGAAAAGAGTTTCCAGTGAAACTGTGTTTTTTCCAGGGTCAGAGCCCACGCAATATACAGCGATCGTCCTCTGTTTTATCAGCACAGCCTTGCAACCAGCAGAGGACACACACTCACACACACTCACACACACACACACACACACACACACTCACACACATTCCTGAAGGTTATAGTGATGAGGCGTGGTCCGTTCTGACAGAGACATTCTGTATTTAGTGTTGAGAAATGTTAGAGCTGAAAGCCTGTACAGTATAAACATGCTTAAATGTTATTTTACGCTACTCTTTGTGATTCCGCTTGTCAAAGAATGTTAAACAAAACACACCTATTTATTCTTTTTAAAGCGGCAGTATGCCATTTCTAAAGGTTCTTCTAGATGAGTAACAGTCATGTCATCTCATAGACAGAAAAACCTTAATGCACAACATCAACAGCAACGTGTATTATTTATTTGTTTCAGATATTTAGCAAGGTATTTTTTTGTTTGTTTGTTATGTTTTCTTACACTGGACCACCTCCTCAACTTCACAGAGTGCTCCTTTAACAGGGTTGTTAGGGGACAGTTGATCAGTCGAGTCATTTCATCAACATCACTAAAACAAATCTTGACACGCAGCAACAATAACAGCAGTAGTGTCCGTTTTTATTTTAGTATTTCTTGGATTACGTTTTCTGATGTAATTTCTGGCCCAGAAATGAGCTTCATAGGCCTTTAACAGGCCTGGTAGGGGCAGCTGAAGGGCAGGGCTGAAATTAAAGGAGCAGTTTGTCATTTTTAGCGTCCTCTACTGATTGCGAAGTGGACGACTGGTGGATATTAGCTGACTAATCTGCCTCTCTCGGCTGCAACATATTTACCTCATGAATTAATTAATTAATTAAAATCATAACACAGTTAAAGAAACACTTCATAACTTTTATACTGAGGACAAAAACGTTGACCGCGGTTGGTTTTTGGGAAAATGCAAACAAAAGCCTGAAATGACAAAAGATAGATCTGCTTTATTTTTAAAGTTTCTTGTAAATGATGTAATTATTTTAGGTCCAGAGACACTTTTAAAAATAACAAACCGCTCCTTTAAGCCACTTGTGAAAACATGATGAAGCAGAAAAGCAGGATAATGAAGCTCAGCCGCAGTTTCTGATTAATATCGTCGTTATTATTATTTATTATTATTATTTTTTTTTTTTTTTTGAGAGAGAGAGAGAGAGAGAGAGTCTGAATTTATTCCAATAGGGCCGAACCGTTTCTGGGGCTCGCGTCCAGTTTAGAAATGCACTGTTCATGTTATAAAATGAAATAAATTAAAATTAGAAAGTTAAACTGCCTTTGCATCGTGGCCTAATAATAAAGGACGAACGTGAGTCCTGAGCGTAATTAAAGGCTGATGTACGGCGTTTAGAGGGCGCGTGCAGAAGGACACGTCCCTCCTGATGCTTTAATGCTGAAATGCGCACGCAGCAGAGGATCTGGGTTTGATCTCTAACGCTGGAGATCACAGGGGACGCGACTCGCCTTCGCTCTTAACACACTTCAGCAAACTAGCTGAAAGCAGCATTTCCAGCTTCCTGTTTTTCCCCAAAAAAACCTGCTGTGCGCGCAGGATCCCGGTGCGGCCGCGCGCCTGCGTCCTGGCGTACAGTGCAGTAATGAAATAAATGATGACTGTACACAGAAAAGGATTCAGAGATCAGAGCAGTGAAGTGGATTTGATGTAGGAATAAAACAAGTTTGCTTTCTTTCGTGGTGACTCACTGCGGTAGGAAACGTTTATCTTCTGTGTGGCTTGTCAATCAAATTCTCTTTCGCTCTCTCTCTCGCTCCTCTCGCTCTCTCTCTCGCTCTATCTCTCTCTCTCTCTCGCTCTTTGTCTCGCTCCTCTCTCTCTCGCTCTCTCTCTCGCTCCTCTCACTCTCTCTCTCGCTCTCTCTCTCGCTCTCTCTCTCGCTCTATCTCTCTCTCGCTCTCTCTCTCGCTCTCTCTCTCGCTCTTTGTCTCACTCCTCTCTCTCTCGCTCTCTCTCTCGCTCTATCTCTCTCGCTCCTCTCGCTCTCTCTCTCTCGCTCTCTCTCTCGCTCTTTGGCTAATCCTGATTATTTACACCATACGGACTTACGGACATTTATGGAAGGAGTCTCCAGTGTCAGCGCTTTGTAACAGTTAGAGATGTAACTTTTCCTGCAAGTTTTCTGACATCTTCAGGACAAAGGAGTTTACGCTTTTGTGGTTTCTGGGGAAAATAACAAACAGAGAGAACATTAAAAAAAAAAAGAGGCTGGTGAGGCAGCGGCTGTTTATAGCTGCTATAACGTAAGTGAGAACAGGAACTGACTTTTTTTATGGACATTCCTCAACATTAAATGTAACTGTAAACAGATAAAAAGTATGTCATTGGCAAATTGCTGGGGTATAAGAGGAATAAAACATGGCGTAGTTAGAAATGGCAGGAAATGAAAGGACACTTTGTTTGAGCCGGTTTTGTTTTTCTCCCTCTGCAGTGAACGAGTATCTGTTCATGGTCCAGGCTCGGGGAATGCGGATCCGTGAGAACATGAGAAACATCGGAGCTCAGGTTCTGGAGCAGGTGGTCAGAAGTGCCTACAGCGCCAACGGAACAGGTACAGGACATCACTCCTAATCATCTGCATAGAAATAAACGGAAATCAATAATAAATTCCCTCTTGACGGAAGGTGGGAGTGGAAATAAGTGATGGAGGGAACAGGATAAGACTGACCTCTCCTTTACTGGGCACAGATTTATAAACATGACTCATTTTAACACTTTTATTTTTCTAATCTCGTTACACTGTGGGGGAAAAATGACCTCGGGTGGTGTTTCAGAGACATCTTATCTCTTTAGTAACCATGACAACCACAGCCAGGATCTCATTTAGGCCTGTAGCTATTACAGAATAACAATCACTTTTAATCTTGTTTTAAGTCTAGATTGGAAATGAGGTTTACAGAAGCATCTGAACGTACCAAAATGTCTTAAAAAAGTGCCATAACTTGAGGATAAACTGTTAGCAGAATGTTTACTTGGTTAGTCAACCTTAGCTTGCTTATTAACATCAACTAGTATAATTATAAAATATGATAAATTCAATTAAACTCTTGAAGACTTTGACTTGAAGAGTTGTGACTTTTACATTTACATGGGGAAAGTTCCTGGTATTCAGAGTCGAGTTACGCACCTGCTTAAGCTGATTTAGTTCACATCGCAAGATCACATCGCAAAATTTTTCTTGAGTACAAGCATCCGATGCAGCGTTTTTTAATAACGTCTTTGACCACCGCCTTTAAGCACAAACGCTCACCTTTAAAAGCAAAAAAAAAAAAAAATCAGGGATAGAAAATAAGGACTGAAGAAGAAAAGAGTTTTTAAATGTCTTTTATTTTTTCGAAAACTATGTGATGTGTTTGATGATGGCTAGTGTTTACCTTTCTCACGCTCTGTCTTTGTCTCTCTCCCTCCCTCTGTAGACTACCTGTATGACTTTAACCTGAGTGAAACGGCTGCCCCGCCCACTCCGTACCTGCCCGTGGGGTTCACTTACCTGCCCACCGACATCTGCCCTGAGAAACTGCCTACCATGAGTAGGTTCCTCTTCACACTGCATGTCACTTCATCTTGTCATATTTTAACACCACGTGGTATGTACATATGTTATTAACACAATCGTTCTCTCTCTCTCTCTCTCTCTCTCTCTCTCTTTCTCTCTCAGAGGGCAGGCTGAAGGTGAATATGAGTGAGATTTCTCTCGAGAGAGTGGAGAAAAATTTACTGAAATCGGACTCCACAATCCGCCTCGGAGGCCACTGGAAGCCCCACGACTGCATCCCGCGCTGGAAAGTATGTCCAAATCTCATCCCTCCATCTCTTTATCTACCTCTCTTCTTCTCTCTCTACCATTCAACCTATCTTTCCATCCCTCCATCCACCAATCCTTTTTCCACCCATCCATCCTAGCACTAGCATTATAACCATCCATCCATCCATCCATCCATCCATCTAACATCTTTGATTCCCATCAAACATTTGAATACATCCCATCTATCCATCCACCCATCCATCCACATAGACATTAATCAATCTAACCATCCTTTCATCCATCCATCCATCCATCCATCCATCCATCTAACATCTTTGATTCCCATCAAAAATTTGAATACATCCCATCTATCCATCCACCCATCCATCCACATAGACATTAATCAATCTAACCATCCTTTCATCCATCCATCCATCCATCCATCCCTCCGTCTATACATGTAGTCCTCAACTTGACTGGTTTCAAATCATCTTATCCATTTGTCTGTTCATTCATCTATCTTTCTTCATCCCTCTCTCCATTTGTCAAACTGTATGTTTTTTATACTGTCACATCCATCCGGTATTCCATCCATCCATCCATCCATCCATCCATCTATCCATTCAACTTGAGTGTAGCTCTGCATTAAATACATAAACTTCTTAGCTTCCTAAAAAGATTCTATTCGGAACGTTTTCTGATAGAGCAACTCTGCCGTAGGGTTCTTTAAGGGTTCCCCCGAGGGACAATCGAGAACAGGGAGCTTTTGCTTTCTCTCAGGAAGTCCAGACGGAGTGTCGTGAGGAAATTATCTGACACGGTTCTGAAATGTTCTCACGTTCAGCTCAGCAGATGCACAGAACCCGAGGTGAAAACACGAGCTGACAGCGTTATGCAAACTGTTTCAACTGGAACGTCAAAACAGAAATGACAGATTTATTTTTTTCCTCCACCTGCACACACACACACACACACACACACACCAGACTGTTTCCCAGTCACACAGATTTGTACGTCTGGCTGTAATACCTCGACCTCTGTAAGCCTGTAATCTCCCAGTGTTACCATGGGAACAAGGAAAAAGTCCAAAAATAAAAGATGTTGTTTTGGAATGACTGTATTTAGAAAGTCTGTGCTGAAAAAGAAAAAAGAATTAATTAATCTTTCCTTCCCTCAGGTGGCCATCTTAGTGCCTTTCCGAAACCGGCACGAGCATCTGCCCATTCTTCTGCGTCACCTCATCCCAGCGCTGCAGAGACAACGACTCCAGTTCGGCTTCTACGTCATCGAACAGGTGAAAAAGACCAGATTCGTCTTACACTGCTGTCCTGAGCTCGCAACCTGACTGGGCGAAAACCTGTTCTAGCTGTGTTCCAGTCGCCCTTTATCTAATCTCTAATAGACCGACAGACAGACAGAAAGAAAGAAAGAAAGAAAGAAAGAAAGAAAAAAGAAAGAAAGAAAGAAAGACAAAGAATTCAAGAGGGAAAGACAGAAAGAAAGCAGGGAAAGAAAAAAGAAAGAGAAGAACATTTCAAGAAAGA
>CM074989.1:1031605-1045780 GCA_037576825.1 Pangasius krempfi | reverse complement strand
GACACACAAACATTTTTCTGTAGCGTTTCATTCTGTGCCGGAAAACTAATGTCTGGAGTCTAAAAGGTTTTTGTACTGAATCAATAATGTAGAAGTCAGAAAATAAACATCTATAACAAAGATTGTACTGAAAAAAAATTGAGTGCCAAGACTTTTGCACAGTGCTGTGTGTGTGTGTGTGTGTGTGTGTGTGTGTGTGTGTGTGTGTGTGTGTGTTCACTATAACATTCCATATTCACATTTTCACAGCGGTAGGACTTTTTAAAAAATGCATCGTTCTGGTTTAGTTAACTACGGAGTGACGAGGTGCTCGTGTTGCTATAACAACATGTTCCGAAGTGTTTTATTCCTCTTATACCACAGCAATTAGTTCCCTCACCAGCCTCTCTTTTCTCTCTTGAAGTTAATAAGAAAACAAAAGCAGCTTGTCATGTTACCGAGAACACGTACCAACAGTATGAATGAGCTGTTACTATAGAAACCTTAACATTAAAATGAGCTCATTAATATAATCCTGTGACTTGCAGCTACTTGAAAGAAAATAAATCAACACTTTCCGACCAATCAGAATCCAGAATTCAACAGCGCTGTTGCGTAACTAATGTTATCCATATCATGTCTTTTTGTAGTATTTGATCAACACGTCTGAGGAAAACGCTGATATTCCTGTTATCACTGTTGATATAAAAGATGTATAAAACTGATTTGGGGGCGGAGCTACGTCTAATCTATGTTTGTGATATCAGGAAAAAAGTTTCACGGAGATGAACCAATCACGTCCAAGATTAGAGGACGATACCTGGACATTTATCCGAACCTGTTTTCTAAGCTAGCTAGTCAGCTAAAGGAAATAACATTAATGATTGCAGTTGTCATGGTAAAATTACAGGGTGTCCAAAAAAGGACAAGAACCACTGAGATTACCGAGAAGCAAAATCTCTCTTTGGCTGCTGTTAAAAAATAAAAAGTCCTGAAACTCAAATCCAACTCATGTTAACTTGCGACAAATGCATGCTAGTTTAGTATGGGCTAGCGCAGGAGTTTCAGCAGGCTAATGGAGAACCTGCATGCTAATCTAGCTAACGTTGCATTGATATATCTCTAATATAAATGTGAGCTAGTTTACTAGAAGTTAGGTTAGCTAATGTTAGCAAGAGGACATTTCTAATTTGCATATTCATGTAAATCCTGGAATTTTTAATAAGGATACAATTATAGAGAATAGATTTCTATTTTTAATTTTTTTCTTAGGCATTAAAACATATTAAATGATTTATTAGGTATTTAATAGCTACATGTTTGCTAGCAAAATCATTATCCTCAGCTTGCTTATGTTTGGGGTCTATATTTTCCGGTTGCCTAGCAACACGGGGTTGACAGGATTATCTGCCTGGGCTCGAGCATGTCCTATTGTGTGTTCAGTTTCTATATGAACACACACACCCGGTCATGCGGACATGCTTATACGTGTTATGATGATAAATCTCCGCCGCAGTGCTAGCTGTAAGTATGTAGAAACTTTGTCCTGCTGTTATCTTAAATATGTGAGTGGGTTTCTTTTGCACAAGGAGCTTTATCTTAAATCAGACAACATAATGAGGCGTATTTAGATAAATTATCTAAAGCAGGTCTATGTGTCTATGTGCCGGGGGTACAAACTTTTGAACCCTCAAATATAGAGACGAAGTCGCTGTATTATTTAGGCTGTGTGTCATAACAGTAGGATTAAATAAATGAAGATAAACCGTAAAAATTAAGGTTCTTTGTTAAAGCAAGGGGGCACAAACTTTTGCATCCTTCACACAATCTTCTGCTAATGATGTTTGCTTTATGCATTACAAATTTCATGCACTGCAATCTTTTTTTTTTTTAAAAACGAAGATTTCTGAGCTGTAATATTTTCTAGCGAGTGTGGGCGTGGCTTAGGAGGGTGGGGTTTGGGGGAGGAGCTACAGGTGCGATGAGTAACATGGGCCACCTGAGCCTCGTCTTTTCTCCGTATATTAACGTGATCTCTGTTTCTGTTTCTCTCAGTGATGAGCAAAGTGGAAGGTTATTTTTGTTGAAAAGTTTTCGAGTTAAAAAGTGACGCACTTCTTCTCAGACTTCTTCTCAAGTGTGTCTTTTAATGTCGTGTCTCCGACAAACATCTGACTGGATTTCTGTACGTTGCATAATTTTCGCCTCTTCTGTGCACTTCTAGTCTGTTTAAATGTCTTCTGTAGCTGCAGCACACGCAAGTTCTGCTCGACGTGTGAACAAGGATTGTGTTTTGGAGACTTGCCGTATCTGCAACCATCATCCATTAACCTGTTCAGGAGTTAAATTCCAGCAGAGTACACCTGCAGGGGCCGAGCAGCGTCTCGTCACGTCGTTGGAATTTAACTAATGTATGGTATGGAGGAGGTTCTTTGACTCGACAAGCCTGGGAACGGAAACCATGCTGTCTTCTTCATCACACAGAATATTAGACATGAGAGAATTCAGAACATCAGAATGGCGAGATGAATTTCGCTTCCCTAGATCGCGATATTTCCATTTTAATATTAATTACGAGCTCTTCTTCGACACTAGGCAGCAGCACCAAGGTAGTCGCATACAGGGCAGGAAGTTTGTGACTGGAAACCTATCTGCCCCGAAGCATGCTTACTTTACTAGTCCCTAAAGCTAAACGAATTAGAAGGAAGCGTTATGGCACACGTGTCGAACACAACGCCCACATCTTCGTTTCATTCAGCCGCCGTGAACTTGAAAATAATGATACAGCAACGGCCCATGGTACACTACCGCTCAACATTTTCACATTATCCAGAACTCACAGCAGAACCGTAGTGTAGCCCTCCGAAGGGCAGTTACCGTAAACCGCTGTATATATGTGCACTTTGGGTTCTATCACAGCTGGCCTGATGGCGCTCTGTGTGAAATGCGGTCGTGTGCTGTGCTTGATGTAAGTCACACTCCCGTCTAAAAACATTTCACAAGCATGCCGCGTGTTGTGCTGGCAGTCGCGCAACCAGAAACTAATTTCAGAGGGATGAGGAAATATACAAAATAAAATCGTGACTGTTTTTCCTGAAGTGTGACGCGCTCCTGCGCTTCAGATGGACAGGAGCGCTGATGTGATGACACCAGTATGTTATTTATTACGACACTGAAAAAGATTAAAATAATATTAATAACAGGGCAAAATGACACCTTATATCATAAATCCTGATCTAATTCTCTTACAATACAGTGTATTGATGTTGCAGTGGTTTGATTTGTTGTCATTATAAAATAAATGTATTAAAATTTTATATTTTATTTGTGTCGATATCGTCTCGTGTCAGCATCCTCTCGTGAAGGATGTGTCTCGTATCGTGTCTTTAGTACATCGTCACATTCCTACAAAATATCAACAACAACTATTATATACTGCATGTATATTATTCTCGCTTATTTACTGAGACGGTTATTATTTGCAGTGATGTTACAAACAAATAAATCTCACCTACGATACAATATAATTAGAGACGGCACCGATCCGATTCTCAGTATCAGTACTGGTGTCAGTCCAATACCAACAAATACCTGTGTATGGGAAATGGGAGAAGACATACTGGATATCAGATCCTGTAACAAACAGCAAAGGCTGGAACTGGATTTGGAAAAGAAATGAAATTTTTAAGGAACTGGAAATGTTTATATATAAACATCTTTTTTTTTTTTTAGGAATGATTCTATACAGTACAGTATCATATATAAAACATTTTTAGCTTATGTTATGCCCAGTTAGATGCTAAAGCTCATCTATCTCCATGCACTTTGTGTTTATTTTATGTACATAACCTTTTTGCATTTGGAGGCTGCTCATTTTACTGAAGGCTATTAATATGTAAAATTCAAAATGTTTTAGGATATATGATATCATTTCACTCTCCCATCTCTGTTATGTAAAACAGGACATAATGAGAAATTCCCGAAGTGCAAAACTGTCATTTGGAAATCTAACAATGTCCAAAATTGCTTAAATGTCACAGTGCGCCGGGTGGGTGCTCTCAGGGTTGTAGGTGTTCTCGGGGTTCTTGGCCTCAGTGAGTGAAGCTCATGAAAACAACACGCTACAGGAAATGACCTTTAAAAAAAGACATTCAGCTTTGGTGAGAGCGTCTGAGTGTGAGGTTCCACACACATCCATACACTCTGAGCTTACTGACATACTTAAACATGCTTTACATAAAATATTTAAATTACCAAACATGAAAATGAACACATACTCACACACACATGCGCCTCACACACTCACACACCATTTAAAATAATCCAGACAAGCCGAGAGCATGCTACAAATTATATAAGAACAACAAACTTAAACAGTTAGGTTTTTTTTTTTTGTTTGTATTACACTCAAGGAAGGAATTCAAAAGCAAAATTTTATAATTTAATAACATCAAGTCTGGTTCCTGCTTCGGAGCAATTTCCAAACAACTGAAGTTACCACGAGAATCTTTGGAGCACACAGACACTGCATCGATCAGGAAAGAGGCACAAATGAACTCCCAGGAATGAAGGAACTTTGGTTCGAAAGGTTCAACTGAACCCCAAGATAACAGCAAAGGAACTGGTGAAGGAGATGGAGGCTTCAAGTACCAAAGTGTGTACATCCAGCATTAAGAGAGTCCTACATCACCATGGCCTGAGAAGCTGTCAAACAACAAAGAACAAAAGCCAGACTGAAGTGAGCAGATGATCAGCAGCCTGTTGGATGAGTGTTCTCTGGTCAGATGAAACAGAAACTGAACTGTTTGGATATCATGATCAGCGCTCTGTATGGAGGAAAAAGGGTGAAGTTTGTGATCTGAACAACACCATCGCAGCTGTGAAGCATGGGGGTGGCAGCATCATGCTGTTGGGGTGTTTTGCTGGAAAAGGGACTGGTGCACTTCAGAAAATGGATGGCATCATGAGGAAGGAGGATTGATTATCTAGAAATGCTGAAGCAACACCTCAAGACATCAGATAGAAACTTCAAACTTGGTCACACCTGAGACTTCCAGCAGGACAATGATCCTAAACAAACCTCCAAAGTTCTAACAAAATGGCTTAAAGTCAACAAAGTGGGAGTGTTGGAGAGGCATCACAAAGCCCTGCATCCGAATCCCAGAGAAAGTTTATGGACTGGAGTGAAAAGGTGAGTCTGGAACGAGGAACGAGCAGAAATTCCAGCACCGTGTTGAGAGAATCTAGTGGAAGGCTACAAGAAGAGTTTGATTCCAGTTCAAGCAATTAAAAGACAGCGACACCAAATACTAACAAAGTGTATGAGCCACTGAAAACCTGATACAGTAAATAAAAGTTGAAATAAATCTGTCTGAAATATATGCACACCATATTTAATAATACTGAAGTTTTATTCATATTTACAGTTTTATAGATAGATCATTTTCTTCAACACAATCCTCGAGAGTTCTTTGTGTAACGGGTTCTTTGCTTTCTAAAGTGGTTCTTTAACTTTAAACCCTAGTTTAGTAAAGTTTGAGTTAAGTTTTTTTTTTTCTAAAACATTCCTGTTATATGGTTGATTTTGACCGTGAGGGTGAAAGAGCAGTTCATCGGCTGCTGGATTTGTTTTGATGAATTGTAAATATCCATATATAAATATTTGGATTTTAATTTTAGTTGCTCTAATGAGCACAGATACTTTTCCACTCTGAAAGAAACAGACCGTGACATTGAGACAGGAATCTACTCGAGTCATTTTCATTTCCTTGAACCAGAATGTAAACTGTCCTGCGACTCCTTACTCAAGTGAAATTACTCGTCTAAATAAATCCTCTGGTTAAAAAAAATAATAATTAAAATACATCTTCAAATTCTTCACTCTAATGTACAAAAGTATAAACTCTTCAATTTATTTAAAGAATAAAGACAAATAGATTTTAAATCACACACTGATTTTAGTTCCTGATGGTAAATTTGTGCCTCTTTCAACAACGAACCAAAAAAAGTGGGAGAACTTTAGCTAAAACTAACAATCAACAGGTTTATTCGCAATCTTTCAAAAGTTAACTAGCACGCTAATAACGCCGCTATGCTAACAGATAGCTGTTAATAAAAGCAAAGTGTACACAGCAGCAGATAGATTACAGTGACGCATATTAGCTCTCAAGCTCACTGTCACATCTGTAAAAGTTTAGATTTGTTACAAATTTCCATCTGAAGCTGTTCGACGCTAAAAAAAAATCACCTTATGACTTAAATATAATTTGACAGATTATATAGTGTTTGAAAATGTAGTGAAATGTTTGTTGATGAAATGTAATGTGTAAAATTAGGAGGAGAAAGAAAAACCCAAGTACAGATACTTCAAAACCCGACTGCAGTACAGTAGCAGTATAGTAAGTCATTGTACTGTAAAATTATATCTGAATAGTCATATAAGGAATTCTAAAATATTCATAAGCAAGTGATAAATAAAAGATGATAAAAGAAATATGGAGACTACAGAGACCCAGTTCTGTCAAAAAAAAATTGCGTAACATATTTTTTTCCTTTATTTTTGGCAGCAGAAGTGTTTCAGAATTTTGACTGATTAGCTCAGTTTTGACTTAACTCACGTTTTACTTATGTGAAAATTCTGACTTACTCTCTCAAAATCTGACCTATTATCTAAAAATTCGAACATATCTCAAAAGTCTGACTTATTGTCTCCAATTTGACTTATTATTTTAATTATGACTTATGTGAAAATCCTGATTTATTGTCTCAAGATCCTGACTTTTAGCCATTTTGACTTATCTCAGTTTTGACTTCTCAAAACCATGACTTATTATTTTGTAATTTTAACATAGCTCAAAATTCTGACTTATCTCTTAACTCTCAAAATTTGAACCTGTCACAAAATTCTAAAAAAGCTGCCAAAAATAAATGTGGGCTTCCATAGGAGACGCACAAAAAAAGGAAAACTAAACTTCGAGTCCTAAAGTGTATCTCTTTATTAGCGTTATTGCTGCCTTCTAGTGGTTAATATTGGAAAAACAGTCCAGCTTTGTGATTAGCCAAGCCATGCGGCAACCACACCTAGTTCTCGTTTTGTTCTCAACACAAACTTTTAATCATGAAAAATTATAATCTCATAGAAAAAAAAAAATCAAAGTAATAATGAGGCATATATTTCACATACAAATAATTTCACACTTTATGTTTAGCACCATAATGTTGACACACAGTAATTTTAAAAAACATTATTGAATGAAATGTGAGATGAGATGAGAGTGGAGCAGCTTATAAATCAGACATTTTCCTAATTTAAAAACCCCAAAATTCAAGAGTTCAAAAAATTGTTTTTTTTTTCAGCTTCAGCTTATGAAGCACTTACTCTTGATTAGCAGATCAGTTGAATTATGTGCTACAGCAGCTACAGGGGTTCAGGGATGGGGAATTGCTGGGCTAAACTGTACAATATACAACATCATAGTCAAGTTTTTTCTTTATATAAGTTAACACACTGGTTAGAAACAATATAACATATAAAGACAAAAACAAAGAGAAAAGTCTAGATGATGAAGCAAGTAATAAGAAAACAATGCCCCAATGATAAAACCAGAAGGAGAAACATCTCAATTTGTACAATCAGGTCTTGAAGTGTCTCTGTATCCAGGTGGCTACTGGACCGTCTTGTTCACGCATTCCTGGAGTCCATTTTTGAGCTGTGCAAGCTGCTGGGTGTGGCTAGCGAGGGTGCCATTGACCTGTGCCAGATAGCTGTCTGAATGGCTCTCGAGTTCTGCACGAATCCTCTCCAAGTGATCAGCAAGCTCTCCTAGGCTGCTACACTGGCCTTCAACCTGGACTATACGGCTTTCAACTCCCATGACCTCGCGATGAGCGTCCAGCGCTGTGCCCCGACAGCCCTGCAGTTCCCCTGCTAGCCTCCGCCTCAATCCCTGCAGCTCACCCTTCAGCTGCACCAGTCTGCGCTCTCCGGCCCCAAGCAGCGCCCCCTGCTGGCCCACAAGCTCAGCGATGCCATGCACTTGAGTGGCCAACCGCTGCTGCCGTTCCTGCCATGTCGAGTTAACGTGACTCATCTCATGGGTGAATAGGTGCATGGAATCTCTCAAGCCCTTTAGGGTGCGGTTTACGGAGTTGACGTTAATCTTGAGGAGTGTGATCTCACCCTGTATCGCGCCCTCTTGGTCCTCTTGAGCGATTTGAACCAGAAGTCCTTGCAAAGTACTATTTAGACGGCCCAACATATCCGTGTGTGTGTCCAGACGCTCTGAAATCTTCTTCTCCATCTCTTTGCACTCTTCCATCTCCGTTTGGATAAGTGCTGCATCAGGACTGGGCGCTGGAGAGCAAGCTGAAGTGCAAAGAAGCTCAAGATCTGTTAATTGCTTCTGGACACCATCCAAACCAGCTTCCATACGTCTACGGATATTCTCAATCTCCATTCCTAATGCTGGCACCACCTGGCCTTCCAATTGCGCCGGAGATGTGGCGTTACTCAGTTCCTCCACAGCCACAAAAACACGCTCCTCCAGGCTTTTCAGTTTGTCTTCCAGAAGGGTCTTAAATCCATCCAGGGATCCCATTCCTCCACCCAAGACATCTAATTCTGCCTTGGTCTGCTCTGTGGTGTTCAGACGGCCCTCGACATCTAGTAAGCGAGTATCCAACATCGTCTCTAAGTGGATTGTCTGCTCATTAAGTTCTGTTTGGAGTTGCCTCTGAGACTCTGTCAGGCCCTTAACGGACTCTTCCAGAAGCAGGGTTCGCTGGGAGAGATCATTAATCTGACCACAGCAGCCCGGGGTCACTGTCAGACCCTGGATCTGAGTCTGAAGATCACCCAGCTCCTTCCTCAGGCCTGTCTCACGGCCATCCAGCGACTGCTGGAGCTGCTCCTGACCATTCAGGTATTCTTTATGGCAATTCTTCTGAACCTGAAGACAGGAAGCAGCAAAAGGTTACTCAGCTGCAAATATGATGACTGAGTTGGGGTCTTGGGGTCTTCTAAAAGCAACATCAAAACACCTATCTCCACTGACTTTTTTTTTAACTAGCGCCCCAAAAAACACCACCCATGGACTTGTTTTTTCCACCCAAAACCTTGTTCCAAAACTAGCCCAATGTTTCACCCATATTTCATTTAAGACCAAAAAATATGGTTGTTATTTTACATAACTATTCCCAGTCATACTCCTGACAGGATGATAGACATTTGAAGGCTTTTCAAACCATTAAGTGGTGAGAAGCATGTAGTTGCGATGACCTGGTGTACCATCTAGCTGGGTTGTAATTCCTGACTTGTGCCCATTGTCCCCGGCATAGACTAGGTGATCACAAGACAGCTCACAAGGTCAAGAAACTGTCTAAGACCCCAAAATGCAACCTCTACCATTATGACTCACCTGTCCAATCTTTTCATTGCAGTGGATTTCCAGGCCACTCAGCCTTCTTTCAAATCCATCCAGGATCTGTTGCCTGATGCCAGCCAGCCTTTCGTCCACCAGCTTCTCCATTAAATTCTGGATGCCCCCAGGTGGCACCTCCATCAGCCTCTTGAGCTGCCCATCATGGCCCATTACCATGCCATGGATCTCATCTAGCATGTGACTCTTGGCCCTTAGCTCATCCTTTACTTCTGTGACCCTTCCCACCAGCTCACCAAGGACCGGGAAGCTCTCGCTGCCCTCTGTGGTGTCCGGCAAACCCTCAGGGATGACAGCAAAGCCCACTGTAGAGTCTGGCTGGCGTGGGGCCCCACCTAGCAGGGTGCTCACCATCTTGGTGGTGTCCTCACGGAGTGAGACACGGAGACGCTCCTCCAGGCCAGAGATCAGACCATTCAGAGTCTCCAAACCCTGTGAAAGCCTCCTTAGATCCTCCTCCATACGGTCTAGACGCTCACCAGAGACACCTGTTCTTGGACCTAAAGCAAGAGGTCATGAATAATCTTCAAATCAACCACTATTTGGGAAGAAGCTTGTTCCGATTTACTGTAACTTATTTGGTTACCTGCCGAAGGCACATTTCCGGTTGGTACGTTATCACGATGACTTCCAGGGAAAAGAGGCTTTTCTATCTCCAGCCCTGACCCACGGATTGGTATCTTGTTCTGACCCCATGGGAAACCCTTCATCCCAGGTCTGGGTCCTTGACCGGATCCCTTGAATGGTGGCATGATGGAGTCTGGGCCAGACGTAGGGCCATCAAAGCAGTTTTCTCCAGAGTAGCCTGGGCAGCAGCGCCATTCCAGCTCTGTCACTGTCTTGTGACCAACCTTGTAGGTAGGTTTGAAGAATGTCCGATACCTGTGAACATGTACAGTCTAACATCAGCTCAGGTTATGCCTCGGTCTCACCAGCACTGCCCTGAGTACTGAACACTATTCAAACCACATCCTATATAAGGAAAATACACACACATACAGTACATGGCAAAGTTTTGCCTTAGTCTTTGTGAGTGAGTTCTGAGCCTTTGTTCCACCACAATATTTGCCTTCCTACATAGTTTAAACTCTTGGATTTGCACTTTGGGCAGCATTTTGTTCTCGTAATATTTTTTGCCTAGCATTTGGATTGTGGACTTTGGATTTGTTTTATTATAACCTCAAACTTCTCCCGAGTCTCGAGTGTTACACATAGGCACCTGATTACATTTGGAGTAGTAGACTTTTAAAATCTCGCCATGCATTCTATCTTATAGTAGTCACTTCTGGTGGTTTCTAGAACTGGCATTACTCTAGAAATTCTCTACAGCTGGAATTTTCTGCTAGCATTAAATAGGTAAGAATGGCTAGCATGTTTTTTTGTGATCAGCTAACAAACAGCGAGATTCACCATAAACTGTGAATGTTGTTACGAAATATTTAAAACATTTCACATTATGAGTAATAGTCCTATACATCATCAAACATTGGGTTAGTTGGCAAAGCGGATACTGCTATGATCCTGTAGCTATGTGAAGGCTGTCAGTACATAAGAGAAAAATATAACAATGGTGCAGTGATACTGTAGAACCAAAGGAGACTGCATAATTCATTCATCCTTCATGTTGTACTGTTTCTAAATAATACCTAGCATTGGCATTAGCATCAGCCATCTTCTTTCAGAATAACAACAATGCACGGATCTCATGTCAGTATCAGAAAACTGATACATTTACAGTTGCAGGATTTGGTACACTCAGAAAAATCGGGTACTAAACTGTCCTTTGTTGTGGTACCTTCAAGGGTACATCTTTCTTACCTTTAGTGTGTATCTCTTACCTGGAACAGGAACAACGTGTACTTTTAATGTATTCAAAGCTATTTAAAAGGTACACACGTGGTTCTTAAGGTCTAATTCTGTACCTTAAATCAAACTAAAGCTAAACTATGTTCACAGTAACATATAAAAGATACATACTTGAGGTATGTTGTTAGAAACAAGGAAATCGTCGTTTGTCGATCCATGATAAATTTATTTGGAAAATTAGAAGACCTGATTGAGATTGACGAAATACCAAGGTGGGTCAAATGAAGTTTGAAGTTCTCTTTAAGATTTATTCTGAAGAAACCACAGTATCCACTTCAACAAAACAAGACCTTTTTTTATCATACATGGATTACCAAGTTATCTGAAACTCAATCCGGACAAATAATCAGGTTTTCAAATTAGAAAGAAACAAATTAGCCTGCTTGGATTTATGAGAACTAGTAAATCTTGGATATGTTAAGCAACATAGAGTCCGAGACTAAAACTTGAGGCTTTTGTTGCTGAGTTTTAAATTCCACCACTAGAGGGCAGTAGTACACAGGGTCCTATGAGTAGCTTTACCATCACTGAAGCTTATAATATTTATCATAATACCATTTAAAAAGCAATACTGTGAATACACCAGGTTCTTACATCACGACAGGACACTTCTGTCCCCAGATGCACTTGGTGGTGTAATCCGCCTTGACGTAGGTGGCCATTCCATCCTGCATGGTACAGGTGATGTTCTTCTGGACAATGTAGGCACAATGGTTTCTGAAAGAGAGAAAAATCAGGAGATAGGATTTTAAATTTCTTGGCCATTTACACCATCTCTTTCCTGGAATCACTGCAACTTCGTTTGAAACATAACACTGAAAGGGAAAGGGAACATGTCATGGTTATTGTTAATAAGAAATATCAAGCCACACATCTGTCTCACACCCACACACACACACACACACACACACACACAAAACACTGACCATTTCAATGATCATTTCAGTCCATCCAGCCCTGCCACATGTCTCCCCTTTTTTTTTCGCATATTTTCCAGTAACAGATTAATCAGGTTCAAACTCCAAGGCGCAGCTATAGCAACTGTTAAATGTTAGTTGGCTTCGGAGATTAGGAACCAATAATAAGCGCTCAGATGGTGGTGAAATAACAGTTTGGAGCCTTTTGACGATTTGGGCAGCTCCACAGCTGTTCTACACAAGACCGGCATCCAGCCAGAACCGGAGAACAAGACTGGAAAATGATGCAACGTTGCCTTTTTTCAAGTTACATAATGGTAGCATGAAAGCTGAAATGGTTAGCACTCATCACCACAGGGTTTTGGTGCAACCAAATTTGTGTTGGACGTCATTCAAATGCGAGTCTGTTGCAGCTCCAGCCAGGGTTTTCCCACACAACCGGCCAATTTCATTCACACACTTAAACAATGGCCCAAAAGCATTATAAAGAAGCTAAAGTTTTAGGGCACTAATCAAATGTTTAAAGAACATGCACACATTGCAGTGCAAAAAATGACATCTTAGCAGGTATAAACATCTTGAATATAGTCAACTTTATCTAGCATTTCTTATTATACGATTACAATAAATAATATATGATTATTAAACCTATTTTATAAAAATTTCTAGAAGATTTCAAACTTGAAATGGTCTCGGCAGATAGTTTTTCTAATTTTTATGCACTGGTTTCTAGAAGGAAGTAAAATGATCTGCTAATAAAACAAGACAAGTTTAAGTTTGAAGTGTGTAGAAGCATTTAAAAACAAGCTGAATAATATTAGAGTTGATTGTTATTAATCTCATATTAAGAAACATTAGGTACTTTTGCCTATATTCAAGCTATTTTCTTTTTTTTTTGTAGTGCAGTGATGAAAATGAATGAAAATTATTTGTACAAAAGCATATTTGCAAATGTGTGTATATATGTATATACAGTATATATATCATAAAAGAAATCAAAGAAACTTGGGGTTATTTCTTCTGATCATTTTATAGAAAGTAAAATATGATATGATCTTTCCACTCAGTCAGTTCAAAATATTGCAAGATGACTGATTTGTAACTAAAACCCCAGCGATATTCGGGTGAAAATTACATTCCCCGCACTTCCACATGGGAAACTAATCCGATCCGAATAGGGCTTCAATGATATTCTTGAGAAGGACATTTCCATAAAATCTCTTACATTTATCACGCTGTCATGATGAGATGAAAGAGGGAGAGCGTCTGCGAGGAAAAAGACAGTTTTGAAATGTCTGACAGACTCGGTGCAAGTTTAGCCGAAGATCAAATGTGTAAAAGAGTTTCGGAAATTACTGATAGAAAAATAATTAATTTTATACCCAATAAATCGATCATTTTTCATTACTGATTTGAAGCCAAACAGACCGTCATGTCCATGAAACGCACACGATTAATCTACAATTAAAGGTAAAAAAAAAAACATCTTAATCGTCATGGCGTTCTTCTGGTTCCTGGTGGTTTTGTAATGGTCAGTAATGACTACAAGACAAATGTCCTAATGGGTCCTAATGGTTTAACAGGTGACTTATGATTGATTTTTGAAGCGTTGGATGTTTTTTTAATGGTTTGGAATTCAGTGGCGTCCCACAGGAGCGCTGTGTGGTGGTCTCTGATGGCGGTTTAATGCCTCTAATGGACTTCCTGCTTTTTGGAGTGCAACCGGAAAACACCAATTTACAGTATCGATACTAGAACTGGCAAATATTCCATAAATAAGATACAATCAATGTATACAGTACGGTACAAGAGTCTTGGCACCCTATTTTTTTTTTGTACAAACTTTGTTATAGATGTTTATTTTCTGACTTCTACATTATTGATTCGGTACAAAAACCTTTTAGACTCCAGACATTAGTTTTCCAGCACAGAATGAAACGCTACAGAAAAATGTTTGTGTGTCAGTAAAGAAAGCA
>CM074989.1:1015974-1031505 GCA_037576825.1 Pangasius krempfi | reverse complement strand
ACCTGAGACACTGTTTATTTATTTAAAGCGAAGGATCCTCACATTAAACACTGACTCTGTGTCAGTTATTACTGTTTTATCATTATTTTTGAAGGCGTCTTTGCTCTACGGCGTTTATTTACATGTGCCTAAGACTTTTGCTCAGTACTGTATACTGTATATATATATATCTCTGTGTTTATTCCTTTAATCTTGAACTTTTCAAGTTTTTTCACCTTAATAAAAACCATACGTTATCTTAAAAGCCAACCTCTGCGAGCTTGATTATGACCAGGCCCTTGTAAAGAAGTAGCGCAATGAGATCATTTTAAATCCATTTTCACAATATTTACAACATGGAAATGCACACCACCACCACCACCACCACCACCACCACCACCACACCACCATCAACCAGGAAGGACAAACAATCTGTGAGTGTGTGTTCCTGCCAGAATGAGGGGGATCCAAAAGCAGCTGTTCTGCTTCTGAGTCCCGGGTCGGCGTCTGACAAGACAAGATTTCGGGGTGAAACTTAAAGCCGGCTGTTTGCTAAGCGGTCATGGACGCGTGCCACGCTGCAACAGAACATCTTTTATCCTGCATGAAGAGGCAGCTCCAGCACAGTACATCATGTCAGAGTCTTAGCACATGGGTGGGATTTAAACAAACACGAACAACAAGCGTGTATTAAATTTCTTTATCACGCAGCTCTCTTGAGTTCTCGGATCTGGTTTATATTCAGCGAGCTTGTTCTCACAGCTCATTCACAGGGACTTGTACAGCAGACGCTCCACATAGACGGGTTTTAAAAGCTTTCTGTGAGGAGAAAAATGTTTATTTAACATTTATGGAAGGAGTCTCCAGTGTCAGAGCTTTGTACTTTATTTCTTTATTTATTTTTTAAGTTTTCTGACATCTTCAGGACAGAGGAGTTTATGTTTTTACAGTTTCTCGGTATCATGCCAAGCTGTGAGGGAAAGACTGGCTACAGCTGCTCTAACGTACGTGACAACAGGAACTAACTATTTTCATTAGCATTAAATGTAACTATGTATAAACGGATACAAAGCACAGTGAGTGGTTCTTTAATAATAAATTATTGTATTTAACAAATTGCCCTGGTATAAGAGGGGAAAAAACACTTCTGCGACGTGTTGTTACGGGAAAATAATCAACGTTGGTATGGTAACAGTGACTCAGTGATTATTTTACTAGAACAGCACAACACACAGCGCTTTATCCTTTACATATCGAGATTATCACGTACGACAGGCACCATGAGACGTCGGGAATCGTGTTTGTGATCTCCTAACGATAGGACGAACGCTGTGACAGACCCAAAGGGGTTTGTTTCATCAAGACATAAACAGTCTTTCCACAGTGACGTGTGAAATCTGCCAAGCCAGTGAAAGAGAGTGACAGCTGAATAGGAACAGGGTCTGGTGCACATCTGGAGAAAACAGATGACCTTCAGACTCAGTGTGAAGGATCCAGTTGCTGGTGGAGACTGTTGTCACAAAACACACACCCACACGCACGCACACACACACGCACACACACACACACACACATATACACAAAGAGTTCATATTTTATCAGGTCTGCCAGCGCTGTTGGACGTGCCAGTGATATTCAAACCAGGCAGGTGAGCGTCAAAGTTCAGACAGTTTGTCCAGAGCTGCTATAAAACCCGATTCCGGCCCATAATCTCTGGCAGAAGTTTTGAAAAACCAAAGCAGCCACTTCCTTCAGTGTCAGAAACGTGCAGTTATTCATTTTCATTTTATGACAAATGAAACCAATAACATTCATTTTGGGCTAAAAATTTATATTAATGAACGATTCAGCCATTACTGCACATCTAAGACGTTAGCATTAGCGCCTGATGTACTGATAATATCGTTACACCTGGTGTTGTTATGTGCTTTTTAAAAAAATAAAGCGTGACGGTAAAGAAAGACGACACGGCAGCTGAACTAATTCAACATTTGCTACATCCAAAATATCGATTTCTAGACGTATATATATATATATATATATACACCTTTCTCACTTAGAGCTTAAGAGGAATAATCAATTATGTCTAAACAAAAAGCAACTAATATTTATGTTAATATATAATTTGCATAAATATCTAGACATTTACACAGATTTTTATTACTATTATTAAAGATTTTTATTATTTTTATACTTATTTATTTACTTACTTACTTATTTTATTTTTTACTGCTATTATTATTTCACCCATGACCTATTCTACTTTTTTATTATTTTATTTGATTTTATTATTTATTATTATTTAAATCAGCAAAGGTTTTGAATGAAAGTAATTCAGATGTAAGGTTCTGTATATTAAAAAGAGGCTGTAATGTCAGAGTGTGCTCGTTACCTTTGTGTAATTTCATTTTTATACATAGGTCGATCCCCATGATAAAAAACTAAACTAATTTATTTTTATTTTTTTTTACATTTCCTGTCATTTTGGTGTCAGTTGCAGAAATTACAGAATCAATCATTAACGGTTAGTTGAGTGTTATTTCCAAATCCAGGCACAAGGAAATGAAAAAACATGACATTTTAAAGCAAAAATGTTAAAAAGCCCAATTTAAATCGAAATTTTAAAGTGCTGTGTTTATTTTTGATTATTTGCACATTAAAAATTAAAACGTAAACGAAAAACAGTGTCGCTGATTGGATGGTAAATCATAGCTTTAGGTACAGATTTAGAAGCGATTTTTATAGACAAGGTGAGAAAATAGCAGAGATACGTAATCTCCTAGCTATGAGCTAATCATTTATCATTTAGTTTTAGTTCATTTACGATTTCTTTCTTTCTTTTTACAAAACACAGCAAAATATAATTTGCAGCAAGTGAAAATAATTTGAATATACAATATATTCAACAAATATAAAATAATTAAGCCTATTTCTGGATATTTTTTCTCATTTTCAAGAGTGAAAAATAAGTTTAGATCGTTTTCGGTATTTCAAGTGTTTATTTCAGCAAATAAGCAAAAATATCTGCCAATACAATAAGACCATTTAAGCTTGAAATTAGAAAATATTAGAAAATATGTCTGGAAATATGTTTAAAAATCTTATATTTGGTTTGGTGTAATCGTATTATAGGAAATGCCAGATATAGGTAACTATTTTCAAGATATTTTCACGTGCTAAGATCTAAGTTTTTGCAGTGTGATGACAAAAATGAAAACTTTTTGTTGTTGTTGTTGTTGTTGTTGTTGTTTCTCCTGCCTGGATGAACACAACGTAAACACACTCTCACTCCATCACCTTCCCTCGGTGAACTTTTTGAAGTTTGCATAACATTTGGCCGTAAAGTAACGCAGCATGCTGTGTCCTGATTGACTGGATGATGGTGGTCTGGGATGGCACCAAAAATATATATTTTTTAAATTAAAAAAAAAATTCAACTCTAGCGCTTAAAGCCTCCAGATGAAATTCACTCGATCTGATGAAGATATTTGCTCCCTTGCTTTGCTTTTTCAGACCCAGTAAGACCACACAGCAAGAAAAAACGAAGGAAACACGTCCCTAGGTTATCGGAGAGCGCCGAGAGCGCGGGTTTGTGCGCTTCGGGTGGGTGATGGTGATGCTGATGGTGATGCTTTACAGCTGTGAACAGTGCAAGAAAATGTCAGGTGGAATCAGTTGAGGAGAAACTTTGCACCGTTTCTGTGTAATGAGGTGAAGCTTGAGATCTTAAACCTTGTCAGAAGGGTGTGGAAACTTTCTTCGACATAAAACTTCACCTCGTACTCCGCTCATGAACATCCAACCTTTCCCTGGCTTCACTTCAAGCCTGGAGAAAAACTGTTCCCACTGTAAATATTTTCAGGATCAGCTTTCGGTCACCAATACCCTGCTGCATATCCCGGGAGAGAAGAAAAATTCCTTTCAGTTTTTTAGTCAGGATGCCTCTCCCTCCTTTTCTTCCCTTTCTTCCTCTGAAAGTCGCGTCGTTTCTTTACTGAATTTCGTTTATCAGAGAACGTCCAGCGCTGATGTTTACATCTTGATTGAGATGTGATGAAGGCCACAGTAAATTAAACCACAGCCAATTTTAGTCGCTTATCTAAACCAGGATTTGTTTTTAATAGAGTCTGGGTCTTAATGGTGGACGATTTCTGAATGCCAACCCGGTCAGAATGGGATAAACGCTATAAAGCCTGTAAAGAGTATAAGCCTCTAATGGGACTTACAGAGTAACAGAGAGATGTTATTGTTTCCAAAGATATGTCTCTTTTCGATTTTTTTTCCCTCTCAAACACAAGCGTGACTGTTCTTTCATCAGCCAGATCCATGGCTCGGATCTTGACCAGGCCATTAGATCAGAATTACTGAGGACAATGTGGAAGTTCAGTGGAATATAAGTTCAGTGGAAGTAGAAATATAGAGATTGAGATAGAGAGCGAGACGCTATTTGAGGCCCATTACGCACAGGAAATGTGAGAGAAAGCTATTATTTAGCTCGTTTGTTCTGGGCGTGGCCTCTCCACCGATTTTTTGTTTTTTTCAGATGAGAGGTAGCCAAAAAGTACATCTTACAGCCCACTATAAACACCACTTTTAAAAAAAAAAAAATAAATGTATTTAAGTATTTAAGGAAATTGATCTCGGGTTTGAACTACAAGCTTTCTCTGTAACGTCTCTATACACAGTTACAGTACATGGGAACTAATTACAGGTAGAAACTAAAGTTGTGAGTGAGGAACTGAGAAACCGCACACGCTATAAGATCAGTCCGAGAAATCGTTCGAGTTTTGGGTTTTGGAGGGAAAAAAATAACTAAAGCGAGGGGTTTAGCATTAGAGTTAGATTTCATTGTGTTAGAGTTTTGAGTTTTAAAATATCTAAAGAAAACATTTTTCGATTTGTACAATCCTGGGCGAAAATAATGGGCCAAGCCCAAAATGGCCCAGTATTAAAATTTTTAATGTTCTAACAACAAATCACTGGTCAGGAAATGAGCAGGAATGAAACAAATAGATAAAGGAGCTCAGTATAAGAGCTTTTCCCTTTTATTTCTTTAAATGTTTAAGCCTTCAGGTGCGGCAGATAACCAAAAACCAGATAATCACTCATCTTTTAAGAAAAAAAAACATCCCAGAAGATGTTTTTGGAAAATTTTGTACGCCCAGACACGTCTTAATCTGAATTTTACATCAGTTGCTTCATTCCTGCTCGTTTCCTGACCAATGATTTGTTGTGAAGCCCATTAAAGGCTTAATATTTGCCATTTTGGTATTACGCTTAACATCTTCAACATTAAACTCAGCACGAGGACATCATTGCTAGCAGCACACGGCTTCAGCTAGTATAAAATGAGCTAAATAAAAGTTCCATGACAGAAATAAAGGGCTCTATTACATACTGGGGACTTGATCGATAAAGCTTTACATCCAAGAAACATCTGAGAGTTTATGCTAACTTTCCTCAGTGTTTTGGGTTTTAAGGTGGTGTGACTGAGCGTAGCCACATGCTAATCACCAGATCCTGTTCAACAGTGCACAGGAAGTGTCTAAAACTCCACTAAGAGGTTTAACTCGCCCAAGACGCGCTGGCACGGCCGTTCAACATCCTCTCTCCTCACACACACTGACCCTTTGTGCCTCTTAATCGACTTTAGCGAGGAAAAAACCCTTCATTTTTTTCCCCGTGTCCCCTTCAGGCGCATACTGCGAATTAGCAGAGATGAAAGATGCTCTGATGGGTCTGCTGAGACCGTCTGCACAATTTCACGATTAAAAAAATCACGATTAACACAATAATAGCTGTTTTTTCATGTCAATCAAGCAGAGCTGAAGTCTAGACCAGGCTAAATCACATTAGAGGCGATTCTCATGATGTTTCATGGCTACAACACTTAGCTTGTCGTTCTCACAGCTGTCACGGCCACCAGAGGCTCGTTAGCACTAATGCTATGTGGTGGAAAGTAACAGTTCTTCCTCTGAGAGCTGGCTGATGAGTGCTGACTCTGGAATGAGTCTCTGTAATCTGTCATATTTTGACTTTTATTTTCTCCTGTGCCAATTTTTGAACAAAGTTCTGCACAAAGTTCTTCATATCAAACCAACGAGTTACAATCACATGAACTATTTGCATATTTGGGGCTTATTAGTATCATTAATTATGCTAATTTTTACTTTGTAAGTTTTACTTGTGTATAAGGTATATAAGGTATATAAACCTTACAGATCCACCACAGAAGAACCAGTGGTTCCTCCATCATTACCAGCATTTCACATGGTTCTCCGTATGGGCTTAAGCTTCCTAAATGGGTTCTATTTACTTTAAATAAACTATAAATTCTTTCCATAAAACTTTTTCTGAAAGGGTTCTTTGGCATGATTTAGGGTTCTTAGCTTTTAGAAGCAGTTCTGCTTGGAAACATCTCCTTTGTAGGGTTCTATGCAGAATCTTTAAGTGTTTTCCCCAGACAGACAAACCAAAGAACCCTTTCGGTTGCTAGAAGGAGCCTTTTTTCTTTCAATAAATGTATGTTTCTGAAAACGTTCCACCTGGAACTCTGATGTGGTGCTACCTGGACCCTGACCAGGATAAACTGGTTACAGATGTTGCAATGAATTAATAAATGTTCTACACTCTTCTTCAGAGGTCTTTGGATGGTTTGGAAGGTTCCCCAAGGGTTCTCTTACTCTTGTTCTCTACAAATCATTGTGATTAAATGTTCTATACCAAAAATAAATGGGTCATCAATGATTCTTTAGGTGGTTAATGGTTCTACACTCTTAAAAATGGTTCCTTAAGGGTTCTTTAGTTGTGCTTTGGCTGATTAAGTTCTATACTATTAGAAAATTCGGTTCTCTGAGGGGTTTGGGTTTGTAAGATGGACCCTTTTTTCTATCAGTTTCCATGTTAACTGCAATATGTATAACTTATGAATCTAAGTTCAGCTTGCATTAAAACAGACGTCTGTCAAAGACGAACATAAATAACGTTCAGCATTGTCCAGACATCACCAACAGCTGGAGATCGACGCATGGCCGTAGCTACTGTAAGATCTTTATATGTTTATCATTATTTCAGTATGTTTCCAGATGTCTTGCTCAAAGAGAACATTCAAGAAATTCATGAAAAAGAGAAGAGAAGAGGCTCTTCATCATCCCATCTGGGCTGTTAGAATAAACACACCAGACTATTGGGATTAGGAATGTAACCGAATGAACGCATTATTCGGAATAAACAGATGTTATCTAAACAAATACAGATTAGAACAGGAGAATAGGAGAATCAGGGTATATATGAGAAGCACTATTTCAGGTTCAGAGGGAATCTGGTTGAGACTAGAGGTGTGTATCAGGACTGAGATCCACTGCTGCAAGATGAATTTACATCATTCACTCATGCATCCTTAGTAGCTGCCTGGTCAGGGTCGCGGCGCTTTAAATTAGGGTAATAGTTTGTTTATATTTTGGGAAACAGGCCCAGGACCATCTAAGTGTAAAGGTGGTACACTGGGGATCCTAACATCTCCTGTTTCTGTGCATGTTCTCCATGTGGGTTTCCTCTGGGTTCTCCATCTTAAAACATACTGGTAGATGGATTGGCTAGCATAAACTGCTCTGGGATGGACTAGCATTCCATCCAGGGTGTATTCCCTCCTCATTCCCAGTGTTCCCGAGATAGACTCCGGATCCTGTGACCCTGACCAGGATAAAGTTCTTACTGAAAGTGCTTAGTGACCTACTTGCGATTTTTTTTGCCAGCATTACAATTTCGATTGAACATATCCTAACTAGCTAAACATTCATCATGCTGCGATTTGTGGTACCATCAAAGATGCTGGTACAAGTTTGTGATGTTATGACGAGAGGTTTGCAAATCACCTGCTGTTGAAGGAAGTCTGTTTTCCTGAAGCCAAAATATTTCCAGACTTTTGATGTGCAATTTCGTTTGACTGTAAGGTCGTCTTCGCTTGTTTCGTTAGACTCGCATTCACTCGTCAGATCAGGCTCACTACTGCTAGCCTCCGCCATCTTTGCTGCTAACTAGCTCTTGCTTTCTTCACGTGATGGCAGCGACTCGTCCTCTCGTAGGTCAGCTAGGCTACGTATCACGCTAGAGTTTACGTTGCCAGTCTACTTTAGTGTTTTGTTATTTAAGGGGTTGCACGCTTATCAGGTGACTCGCACCTCGAATCGCACCTAATGCTGTGTATGAACTGCACTTTTAGAAATTGTGATTTTGATTCAAAATCGATTAATCGTTGAGCCTTAAATGGTAGTGTTCATATTTAATCCAAATGCAGGTCAAAATCCAAATCCAGATACAGATAGCCTCATTCCATTTCACCCCTAGTTGTGATCCATCTGAACTAAAAGTCTATTATTAAAGCTACAGAGCACTCATGAGTACAGCTAGGCTTCATTCATGGCCAAGAAAGTGAAGCAGCCGATCTGGCAGATTTATTTTGACATCAGAGACGTGTGGGATGAAGACTTACAGTAAGAAGGGCTGGCAGGCAGCACGCCGCTTCTTAGTGATAAACCGCTAGTCCCTAATATCAACAGAACCCGATATAATGAGGCTTTGGCAAGAACGCTGTGAGGGAGTGCTGCTAAAAGTGTCTCCACTGAAGCAGGGAGAGGAACAGTGGGATGTGTATCACTGATTTAGACATTGAGAGTGAAACAGATCACGTCTCTTTAATACGCGGGAAAAACAACTGCCTTTAAGGCTATTAGGTTCCATCTGGATCCCTTGAACAGTGTTTCCCTTTCAGAGAGGGTTCCAAATAAATCCTTTTTCTAAGCGTGAACTTTCATATTATTAATACGTACTCTATAGTATATATCGAAAAGAGTTCCTCAAGGGTTCTTTTGGGTTCTACACTCTAAAAAAGGGTTTCTAATGTGAAAATGAAAAAGAAAAGGTTTTCTTCAAGAGTTGTTTTGATGGTTAATTGTTTAACGCTTTTACCAAAAAAGGTTCCTTACAGGTTTTTTTTTTAATGAATAACTGTTCCATGCTTTAATTTTAAAGGTTTTCTGTATTAAACTCTTACCCAAAGGGGTCCTTAAGGGGTTTATTTTGGATGGTTAATGCTTCTACACTCCAATAAAGCGTTTATAAAGGGGTATTTGGATGTTTCTGGTCCACATTTTTAGGAGTAATAGTTCCTTAAGGGTTTTTTGGATGGTTAGCTTTTCTACACCATTAGAAGAAAAGAGTTCCCAAAGTGTTCTGTGCATGGTTAACTGGACTATACTCTTAGAAAACATGGGTTCTTCAAGAATTTTTGATGGATTAACATTCTACACTTATTCTTAACAAAGTGAGTCATCAGTGGTTCTACGGTCTACACTCTTATGGTCTAACACTCTTAAAAAGGTGCCTTAAGGTTCCTTATGGTTAATTGTCCTACACTTTTAAGTAAATAAATGTTTCTCAAGGGTTCTTTGGATGTTTCTCTTTTGAAAGGGGTCCATGAGGGATCTTTGGGGAACCTAACTCTTTTATATTCCAAGAAAACTGTGTTTCTTAAGAGATCTTTGGTTTCGTGTGTACTTTACTCTTAGAGGAGGATGTTCCTTAAGGGTTCTTTGGATGGTTAACTGTTCGATATGAAGAAAATTAATGAGACAGAGAGAGGGACATTCCAAATTGGCGGCGTGCCGATGAATCTGTCCACAGGGTGGCCTGTTGTGAGGTGAGAACCCAAACAGCAGGAAAACTGGAGAACTGTCTAGAATAATGGAGCTCCTCAAACAAACCATGCAAAAGAGCAGAAAGCAAACAAAATAGTGGGACTACACAGTCTGAGAGTGGCGTTATAAACCTGATGGACCTGTCAGAAATGAATCAAGAGTGGGGAACTCATGACCTCTGCATGATGGAGAACTTTCTGGGGACCAGCAGGTGTAAAAAGGACAGAAAAAGAGAAGCCAGGAAACAAATAAAGGAGGAAAATGTCTCAACTGTGCTTAAAAAAAAGAGTTACAAATTTTCATGAATCCTGTTGAAGTCTCTAAAATTATAACCAGTTCTACAGATTTAATTGGTTTTGCATAGTGTAATGATCTAGCACACCTTCACAACCATCACACATTTAATCATTAACACATAAAAGGGTTTTAGAATAAGCACACCAGACTAACATGGGTTCCTCAATGGTTCTTTAGATGGTTAAGCTTTATACACTTAAAAACTGTTGGGAGCGGAGGTTCTTTGGATGGTTAAATGTTCTACACTCTTAGAAAAAAAGAGTTACTCAAGGTCACACACTCTTAGAAGAAAAATGATTAACTGTTATACACTAAAAACAAAAAAGAGCTCCACAAGGTTCTTTGGTAGCTTTAACTTTAGCTTTACACTCTTTAAAATGGCTTCTTAAGGGTTTTTGGATGGTGGACCATTCTACACTAGCAGAAAAAAAAGTTCTTCACAGTTTTACACTCTTATGAGAAAAACATTCAACTGTTCTACACTTATGGTTCATTACAGTTTCTTTGGATGGTTAACAGTTCAACATTATTTGAGAAAAAAAAGGTTCCCAGAGGGATTTTTAGATGGTAAATCTTTTACACTATTAGGAAAAAAGGGTTCCTTAAAATTTTTTGGGATGATTAACACTTCTACAAAAATGGTTCCTCAAGGTTTCCTTGAAAGCTTAAATGGTTTAGGTGCTCTACATTCTAAGAAAAATGTTTCCTCAAGGGTTATATGGATGGTTAACTGTTTGACGCTCTTGGAAAAAAAAGGCACTTCTATACTTTTCCACAGTTTCACCTTTGGGGAACTCTTAAAGGTCCTACGTCCAATACTACCTGTATTAGAGTGCTTTGCTGTCAGAGATGGTTGTGAGCAGAACCCTCCAAAAAACTATCAAAAGAACCCTTGAGGAACCCTTTTAGCTTTATGTTATTTAGCACAACATTGAAGAAGCGAACATCAGACACCAAAGATTTAGACTAGAACCAAAAAGTGTACAGATTTTGTATTTTTTTTCACTGATTTATTTCTTTAGAACCCTCTACAGATTTTGGGTACTTACTTGTGCCGAGTCATGGGTTTGCCCAGATTAAATTGTGGACCGGCTCCGGCCTTGTACAGATTATATCTGTAGGGGTTTCCATAGAACGTTCCTTTGGCGTCCACCAAACTGAGTCCCAGTAAAAGAGGCAGCAGAGCGATGCAGAAAAGTGCACACTTCATATTTCAGATGAGAAGTGAGTGAAGGATGGAGGGTTCTGTGGTTCTGTGGTTCTGCGGTTCTGCGGTTCTGCGGTGCGAGAATCAGCTGTGCTGTAGTCATGAGGAGTTTATTTTACTTTTGAAATCCTCCAGTGAAGCACACACTCCTTCAGACACAGGAGGAGTACGGCTCCTGGTGAAACCTCTGCTGCTCTAGGACCATCCTTTCTGCATCCGAGAACCTCTGAGAGTCCTTCAATAGAAGAGTTAGAACGTGAGAAGAAGAGATCTGCTCCGGAAAGGTAGAGAAAGAAAGAAAGAAAGAAGAGAAGGAGGAAACGAACAGCAGGTACGTACAGGAGACGGGATGGAGGTGTTGTGACGGGTTCAGCAGTCGCTCTCTCTCTCTTTATGTCTCAGTCAGCTGTGTGTGAGTGTGTGTGTGTGAGTGTGTGTAAGAGTGTGTGTAAGAGTGTGTGAGACTGTGTGTAAGAGTGTGTGTGAGACTGTGTGTAAGAGTGTGTGTGAGCTTGGACTAACAGCAGCAGTTTGCTTGTTACTCCCCCAATAGGGGCCGGCTGCCGGATTTGCATAACCCTCCCTCAGTGTAAGCCAACACGAGACAGTCGAGATGTGTGTGTGTGTGTGTGTGTGTGTCTCTCTCTCTCTCTCTCTCTGTCTCTCTCTCTGTCTTTCCCTCTTTTAGTCCCTCTCTCTTTAGTCGAGCAGTTAAAGATCAATGATGTGAAGCAGCAAAACAGCTCAAAAGTTGCTGAAAAGCTCGCTCCATTTCAATCCGTGCATCGCTCGTTCTATCTGTTTTGAAATAAAAAAGAAAAAACAGAATGAAAGGTTATTTTCCATTTTATTTCCAAAAAAACAAGCTACAGATACAGTTTTATATAAAACAAACTTCTGAATGCTGAATTCTCAGCTTTTTCTCATTTTCCATTTCCATTCTTCATAGTAATGTGCGGAATACGAAAAAAATGAAAATGTAAAAAAAGGTCACCAGCAGGGGGGGGTGTGAGGGTCTGAAGAGGAAAGACGGAGGGAAAACAGCTAAAGGACGTCGGAGCGATATTGGCATCGTCGGAGCCGAATACGGGAGCCATAGTTCAGGCTTTTGATGATGGAGTGATGTAATAACGATGAGAAGTGTTTGGTCGCGAGCGTCCGCAGTTCACTGGCTGCTGCCTTTTTAATGAGGTTGTCCTTTTTTCCGGGAGAAAAAAACCCCGAAAAACTGTCAAAATATAAACTCTAATACTCTAAAATATCACTTTTTCAAGTGAAACCTGGACAGGAAGTCGCGCAATAGTTGACACAAACAACATCTGGACACAAACAGTAACACTACAAAACAATTAAAAATGGTAGGATTCATGCTGAAACAATTCCCCTTATAATAAACTTAAAATCTTAATTAACCTTAATCAGGTTTTAGATTCTGTAAGTCATCCAATCGATTTCTTTTCTCTCTCGTGAAGTTCATTAGACAAAAACACACGCAGCTTGTGACGCACGTTACCGAGAAACCGCAAAGAAGCGTAAACTCCTCCGTCCTGAAGACGTCGGAAAACTTCGAGTTTCAGCTTCACCTCTGACTGTTACAGAGCGCTGACACTGGAGACTCCTTCCATACACGTTACATAAACACGTTTCTCCTTACAGAAAACTTCACCATGTCAGCGATTACACACGTGTTTAATTTGTGTATTATTAGTGGAGCGTCTGCTGTACAAATCCCTGTGAGCGAGCCGTTACTATAGAAACGATAACGTATTAGAACGAGCGCATTAATAAACCTGATAAACCTGTGATTTCCATTTAAACCTACACTATTATCAGTACACTAGTACTAATTACTAATGACTACACTATTACTGACAACATGGCAGATACTTTTAGCATCAGAACCTTCTAACTTAGCTAAGTTTGCCTTCTTGAATAAATTACTGAGAAAATGATAACACCACCTCTGCAAACTCACTGGCTTGCAGTTGAATAGCCGGCTAGATTTTTGTAATTTTTAATAAAGATAGATTAGAAATGTTCCTGGAGCATTTGTAGCCATTTATCATTTATTATTTAACGGTTTAAAATGACACATTTTAATAACACTTGATTATTCATTCATGCATTTCCACTTCGTACCTCAAAGCCTTTGCAATCAGCCCCAGATTTCCTCTTCTTTTCTCCCTCCCTCTTTTTTTTTTTTTTCCACACTTCTACCCTCCAGCTCTTTCTTTCCGTAATCCCGCGTCTATAAATCTCACTCAGGTGCTGAAACACGTTTCGCTTTCGGGTTTCTCCACCGCTTCATTCCACACCAAACCTCCAAAGCCAGATAAGAAGTCATTAAAAACCACATTTTCCACTAAAGCTGCTTTTACACATCGACCTTCATCACCTTCATTAAATCGAGTGAAAAACAGAAAAAGTCTGTATTTATTAATGAATTAAACATAATCAACTTTATACTGAACGACTTATGTTCAATAATGTTGGCTAATTATCATATATTGTATTTTTTTAAATAATTTTTCATTATATTCAAATGCTCTAAATATATATTTGATTGACCATTGTAGTTACTTGCTTTTTTATTTACTTATTTTTTTTTTTTTTTAATTTATATAAATTCTACATGCGTATATATTGGCATCTACTTAGCAAACAGCTATTTGTTATATATTTTTCTGTTGTATATTTATAAATTTATTTGCATATATTTAGGATTTCATTAATTAAATTAATGAATAATGTAAGAATTTTTTTTTTTCAAATCAGCATTGCTTTTAATGTTTTTTTTTGTTTCATCCTCATTTTTTTTTACAGTTTAGTAATTTAGGTAGTAATTAATAGAATTTAATAATATTAATATTATTTAATATTTAATAATATTAATAATATTTTTGTGTCTAATATTTGAAGAGGAAGGCGTGCACTGCTACGGGACTGCCAGCTGTCATTGTTCCACAAACTAAAAAATGTGAATAATTAAATTTAATTAAATTATGCCTTTTTTTACTTCATTTTAGTTACTTTCAGAGACAACATTTCTACATTTAGATTTTTTTTTAGTGATTTTTTTCTCTTTAGGACTCAGCCGTCTGATCCATCAGGACATTATTCAGAAAAACATACTGCGTGTAAATTTAAATATGTGAATATATAAAAATGTAAAAATGTAGAAATGTAAACACAAGTGGAAGCACAGCTGGAGACGGAGCAGCAGTGAGAGTTTCTCGCTGTTTACACGCCGGCGTTTACTCTGAATTCACGAGTCACTGTAACAAACAAAGAAGGCCAGTTTACTGCAGGGGTTGTGTGAGAGGTCGCAGGAGAACCCACGGAGAACCCTCGGTCTGATAACAGCATCGACACTCACAGGCAGAAATGCAAAATACTTGAGTACTTCACAGTACTTCAGTACTGTGCTTAAGTATTATTTTGGGGTATTTATACTTTACTTAAATATTAGGTTTATCAGTGTAGAAAATAAACCATCAAGTATCATGTTAATTCACGTTTATTGACCTTTTCATGCTACACAGTGTAGAAACCATAAGCAGAAACCATATCTGTGATGAAATAACTTCCAACCTTTCTTTCTTTTCTTTCTTTTCTCCTTTACCACTAAACCTCACTCTTATTAAATACCAGACCGCACTTTTGTTTGTTCTCATGAAATTCATGAATTCTTATGAAATTTGAATTTTGCCATCACGTCTCTCGAACACTGAATAAAAGCTTTAGCTGTTTATGAAGACCGCACGTCCCATCAGTCAGACGTCCAGGAAGCTGTTTGAGCCGAGATGAGTAAATGATAAACAGATACGGCGAACGAGAAGAGGAACTTGAGTTCTGTATAAATGTTTCTTTCACTTTCGCTTACAGCTCCTCAGAGAGATGTATTTTTGGATGTGATCAGAGCTGATTGCTAGCAGCTGCTTGGAGAAAACACTGTTTATCCCCTTACATTACATTACATCCTTGTTACATCGTTTATCTTCTTACATCGTTTATCTTCTTACATCGTTTATCTTCTTACATCGTTTATCTTCTCACACTGTTTATCTTCTTACACTGTTTATCCTGTAAAACCATTTATCTTCTTACACCGTTTATCCCGTTACACTGTTTATCCCGCTACATTACATCCTTGTTACACTGTTTATCCCGCTACATTACATCCTTGTTACATCATTTATCTTCTTACACTGATTTATCTTCTTACACTGATTATCCTGTTACACAGTTTATCTTTTTACATTGTTTATCTTGTTACACAGTAAGATTACAGGGTGAAGAGGTGAAGAAGGTACAGGAGTTTAAGTACTTGGGGTCAACAGTCCAGAGTAATGG